>JAULBY010009215.1:0-25855 GCA_032358315.1 Ophiocytium majus
TTTCCAAAATCACGCATAGAGTTTTCATTCCAAGTAATATTTATGTCAATATCTTCAAGGTCTTTTACTGGATGGGTATAGAGTGGAATATCAGCTACATCAGTCTTTGTCAGGCTAACCCTGACATCCGTAAACTTTTGACCAATATGGTCTATTCCCAAAACTGAAATCCACGCTACTGGTTCATTTTTCATTTGTACCATCCTTCTGGCATATGTCTATCAGGTCTATCGGTTACGTTTGGTTGATCTAACGGGTGCGGAAAGGTATCCACAAACCCTTCTGGTTCTGCCCTGTCTTTGCGTAACAGTGTTAACTCAAATACGCTGGGGAATAATACTTCATCGACTTGAATGAACGGGCAGTTGTTGTTGGGATGGAAGTGAACCACATGAAAGTCTGCCATCAGCTTGTCAAAGAAACTCTTGACCATACCCCATGCCAGCGGATGAAACCAGTGATTAGCATGGTGTACTTCAATGGCAATAATCCTAAACCGCTTGAGAATGTCATTTGGCGTTGCCAGAATGGTTGCGTACTCTGAGCTTTCAATATCCATTTGCAGTATTAAATCGCAGAAGGTCAAGCTGTAGTTTTCAACCCAATCTTCTAAGTTGATGTATTCGCCAGTAGTGCATGGGCCTACAAACTTCTTTGTAAAAGAAATTACTTCCAATCCTCCTGGAGGACCCTCTACTGAAGCATCAGCTAGGTGAGAACGAATACCACGGCCAAGTAGATCCTGCTCAAAGGTAACAGTAACATCTACACCTGGAGAGAAACACTCTGAAATACCGCTTAAATCGTTAGGCAGCAGGTATCCACCATCATTAGCGCCACCAACACGAATCAGGTCATACTGGGTTTTTACTGGCTGCAGCGCCTTGGCAAGTCGTTTAAAGTCTTCAATCATTTAACTATGTTCCTTACAAAAGCTATTGCATCGTCTAGCTTGGGTTCTTTTTCTAATAATGGTTGTTCGTAGTAAGTTCTGTATAACTGTTCAGCAGTATCGAAACCTTTAATGCTGTCTACATAGTGTTGCATATCAAGTAGGTGTTGATAATTTAAAAAAGCATATTCATTGAAATCCCGCCTAACAGACAATGTGCCACTATAAAGAGGTAAAGTGCCACCAGCGTAGGCATCAATTAGTTTCTCTGTTGTATAGCCATCGTATACAGAGTTCTCAGGGCATAGGCAAAACTTATACTCAGGCAAGATCTCAAACTTAGACTTGCGTAGGGAGTTGCCAAACATATTCCCGTAGCCATCTACTTGCTTGTACTTAGATATAGAGTTGTACAAGTTAACCCGTAAACCTTCAGGATTCCCAGCAATCATGGCGCAGAACTTAGTCTTCTGGCTCATGTCAAGAGTGCGCCCCTTTGTCAGGGAATCGATGGGTATAAGGTCTTCATAACCATGATTGTGGAAATTATGTTTGCGTGGCTTTTGAACAAAATCAGGCCATGCTAATCGAGCATACCAAAGAGGTAGTCTATGATTTCTACCGCTATAGCTATCGTAATCGAAAGAAAGGCTGTAGTTGTAATTAACAAAACTAGGGCGTATATTTTCCCCGATAAAGGCAATAGTTTTCGCAGGGTCGGTATAGACATTTCCAAATACCGAGGTAACAACAAGGTCAGCCTTGTGTGGATTGTCAGTATAAGTGATGCCATTGAAACAAGAACTGAAAAAATACTCCAAAAAGTCACCATCAAACGCTCCCTCCCAAAAGTTAACTACGCAGATCTTTTTCATTTAGCTTTAGTCTTTCTAGCCCGTACAGGTGGTAAACCAATAGAATCTTTACCAGATCTAGCTTCAAGCATGGCATCAGCTACTTCGTATGCCCTTCTAGCCATTGCCTCTTCTGGCATAAGCTCTGGATGTAAACCACCCCTAGCAATAATCCCATTCATTGCAAACATGGCAAAGCAGTCTCTTAAGTCTTGTTCATTCATTTGTATTTCCTGGTCTTAATGTGTATGCAGCTGTTCCAAAGTGACGAATAAAGTCATCCATGCCACCACCTATATTGAGAGACTTGCCAAGATCCCTGATTAGTTTGCTTTCTGGATTGCTGACAAAAGTCTGGTTTAAAGAGTGCTCATAAGATATTTGTTGCCAGCACCTGTCAAATGTGCCTTTATCGTGAAAACGATTCTTAAAGTATTCAATAGTTCTTTTAACATCATCAATAGAACCATTGCTAACATCACCAGCAAGCAATAGAAACAATAAACGCATGGCTATCCATTCACCCTTATTTGGGTTATTGGATTGAATTCGCTTGTTTTTTAAATAAGCCTTCCTAGCCTTCTTTTTTTGTTCTAATGTGCGTGGTTTCATTTCTTGATCTCCAAGGTATCAATCTTCTCAGCCAAAATAGCGCCCAGATCCTTACCTTTGATAGCTACCATCTGAGCCTCTTCGCAGTCATAGATAATCTTGGCAGCATCTTTAACGGCTTTGTTGTATCCACTGTTATACAGATCCGTACCATTTAACATCATATCCACCGCATCCCGAATAAGCTCAGATGCTTTTCTGGTTTTAGCAAAAGCCTTAATCTTGGCATGTTGTTCCACCCGAAGAAAGACTGAATATGGAATTAGCTTGCGTGATTCCATGTATTAAATTCCTTATGTAATTTATCCAGTAATTGACGTGCTTGAATATTGGTTTTTAGTTCCGACCTAGATTGGACTGATAGATAATCTCTAAGCCAATCTGTAGCCAGCTTTTCATTTGCTTCAAATATTTGATTGTCATCTACCAAATACTCCCAGAATCGCTGATCCCTGCATAGCAATCCTGCTATACGAATAGACCTATCCCCGCCAAACTCATCGGCTTTATTCATTGGTTGCTCATCGCCACCTATCCTGACCATAACTACCTGATACCGAGCACCGACAAAATCCCTGAGAAGATCCTCAGGAATATCGTCTGGGTGCATCGACAGGGTAAGAATGAAACCAGTCTTATCTTGTTTCAGAGCAACTTTAGTAGCCTCAAATTGAAGCGTCTTCAAGTTTTCTCTCCAAGTAAGTAATTAGATATTTCAAGTGTTCAATTTCAGCCCAGCGCTGTTTACAAATCTTGGCAAGTTCTTCATTTTCAATTTTGTAAACATTGATAGTTTGTTCTTGTTTCTTGGCAACATCTTCCCAATTCACTTGATTTTCCATGCGATTCCATTCATCTAATGTTTTTTTGAACTCATCAATTGGTTTTTTTGGTTTGTTCTTAGAACCTATTGGACGGCCTCGTTTTTTTTGTGGGCTAAGTTTTACTTTATAAACAGTCATATCAACTCCTTAATATGGCAAGTCATCTGAAACAGATGGCTTTTCGTATGGTTCAGAAGCGGTAATAGACAATACCTTCTTGCCTTTAATCTCTTTTGTCCATCCTGCAATAGCAATCTTTACAAGACCGCCCTTGGATTTAAGAATGAGATTCTCCAACAAGACTTTCTCAATATTGACATCACCACGCACATCAGGGTGATTGTCCTGCTTTTTGTATTCATTAGGCCAAAGACTGCCTGTGTTTGGTTTTGGTTCAAAAGCCATGATTACTCCTTATCGGGGTTAAGAAAATTTGCAATATCCATTGGGTGCCATACTTCACCCTTTCTTTCTCCATGTTGGGATAAATGCTCTCCACATTCATCGCAATGGATTCCATCTTTTGAAAGATAATCAAGATTATCTTTGTTAGCCTTGTTAATTCCCATGGCTTTAAGTTTTTCCCAATTAAACATTGTTACTCCTTAAATTTGTTAGTTGTTTCTGTAAACTTCGCCATAATTTCTTTAAAGAATTCAGGGTCAGTTGCTTTTACTTCATCAAAAATTACCTTGTTCCGCTTAAAGATAACCATGACATCTTCTTCACTGGAGGCAAGATCAAGCAACATAAATGATGATGTCTTAACCAGTTCTAGCCAGTCCTTTGGATCTCCATCAGGCTTGGCAGTGAGCTTCATTTGAAACTCACCTGAACTACCTGCCAATGGCGTATTTACTGTTACTGTTGCCACCCCTTTTGGAGTATTGATAGTTGCCTCTTTTGGGGCTAGTCTAGCCAACGTAGCAACAGATGTTACGCTGACAGCCTCAGACTTTTTTGCTGGAACCTCCTGATCCACGGCATCAATCACATCATTCTCAGTGATCTCCATACACATCAACCAGAGGTATCTCCGAAAATAAGTGTGTGTTGAACCGAGGGACTGGATTGCCTGACCTTTGGCGTTCTCTGCCATGACCAATGGTGAGGTAAAGGTGATGAAACCATCACCCTCAGTCTCATGCACAGTCAGATAGGCGGTATCAGCTGTAAACGATACAACCCCGCAAAGACCAATTCTATTAAAGATCTCAGTAACTTGTGGAATAAAGTCGCTGAGTTCAAAATAACTGAACCCAGCAAACTTATTCTTACCAGACTTGTTCAGTTTGGTATTTTGCAACAAGATCCTAGCCTCTTGTAGCTTTTTATATACGCTCATTGCTTTATTTCCTCTTGTCTTGCGTGAAATTTCTCATCGGCTAAAAGAGCGCCCTTTTCTGGATGAACTACTTGTACAAGTAGCCATTTACCATCTTTGTTGTCTCTAGCCATTTGAAAATATCTGTCTAATGCCATGTCTGCATTAACATAAGCACCATCATATATTCCCGTTTTTGTATCCCAAATGATGTAATCACCCTTCACATCAGCACCCGATTGGTCTAAATGGACCTTGAGTATTAATATCCCAACAGCACATACCACCACGTCCATCTGGAACACATTTGGTTTGGGCGTATACGCCAGTTGAGATTAGGGCAACGATTGCAACTGCGATTAACTTCTTCATAATTACTCCTTAGTTGATAAATAATCCCGATACTGTTGGCAGTATTGGGAGACTGGGCAATAAGACTTACAACGAGTGCGTTCGCCCTGACGCACCTCAATTTCGTACACCTTATCCATAGTGGCTAGGGCTTCTGTAGCGTGTTTCTCAGTCTCATAAACCTTGAACGCACGAACATTGCCCTTCTTTTTGATAGCCCAAGTAGTAGGCTTTTCCCACATTTCTTCAGGGGTACAGTCTGGCAGATCTCCGTCTGTTTCCAATGCAAAATCACAAGCACTATGCAAGGCAATGCGTGAGCGAATATAGGCAGAACGCTCTTCCATAGTCCATAACTTAATAGGAAGCTCAACCACTGTAGCTTCAGGGTAGTTTTCCTTTTGTTCTTTCTCACGCTTTGTCCAGTCACGCAGGAAAGCCACAATACCTACAGAGTTAACTGGGGTCTTCTTGACCTTTTCAACTAGCCAAGCATAGACATTTAACTGGTTTTCCCAGTCAGGCTTCTCATTCATAGCTGCCCAAACACTGGTGAACTTGTAGTCACGAATGTCAATAGCACCGCCATTGATAATCTGTAGATCTATTGCCCCAGTAATATTCCATCCTTCTACCTCGGCATGGATGCGCTCTTCTGCAATACTGTTATCGTCCTTGCCATGCTCAAGGAAGTTGTGCATGGCTGATCCGACTGCAGCCCAAATCATGTCTGAGGCATCTTGCTCTAGTTCATCGTCAAATTTCCTAGTCAGAGCCACAATCTTAGGGCTATTGAGCAGCTGAGTAGCGGATATATGAGCCTTACCCTTGCTGTAGGTGGGGCGCTCCAGGACATTGATAATTGCCTGTGGAAGGTTGTATTTGTTGGTTAATTTCACCACGCTCTCCTTAATAAAGATTTCACCAGTAAGTAGGCTTGGATCAATAAAGGTTTGCGTGGATGTTTATTCAGTAACGCAGACTGAATCAAATCCATATCATTTTCGTACATTTAGTTCTCCTAGCAGTTAAACTACAAACAAAGTATCCCTCAAAAGAAATACCATGTCAATAGATTGTACCCATATAATGTTATGACATTGCAATTATTTTTTAACCCAAACAATGTTAGAGTGACAATATGAAAATCGTTACATTACCTTGGCCTCCAAAGGAGCTATCGCCAAACCAAAAGTCCCATTGGGCTAAGAAAGCTAAGTTTGCCAAACAGTACAGGCTCACCTGCTGGGCTTTAGCTAAAGAGGCAAAGCTAGAAGCTAATAAAGATGGAAAGGTTCATCTAGAGATTACCTTCTTTCCCCCAGACAAACGGCACAGGGATGCCGATAACATGGTTGCCTCGATTAAATCTGGCTTAGATGGGCTGGCAGATGCCCTTCAGGTCAATGACAGGATGTTCCTGCCGACCTTTAAATTCACGGATGAAGTAGCTGGAATGGTCAAAATTGAGATAAAATGAAAATGCCACTACCGATTGTGGCTTCTTCACGTTAGTCCTTGGGGAGGACTCAAACCCCTCCCCTTTTTTTACAGACCTGCCTTCTTCCGCATTTCAATAACATCCTTGAGCATAGTGTTCTTGATGTTCTGCAACTGGGTCATACGCTCACGCTTGGCATCTGCAGACATTTCCGATGATGGTAAATCAGATGTTCTGCGAATCTCGGCATTAAGTTTCTTCAACTGGGATTCAATGCCAGCTGTATAACCATGAGCAGTAATCAGACCTTTATTCTCTTGGAAATACTTCTTAGCTTCTGCAGCATGTAAAGGCTTATTCAGACTCATAAAGGTGTTGTATTTTTCATTGGCTCTTTCTGCCAAGTCGTAATACAAGTCTTCCCTGCCACGAGGCACTTCTCTGGCTACAAATGCCCCATACAGTGGGTTCTTGCGGTCTTCTGGGGTAACACGCTCACCAGAGAACATATTAGACCCCCACATGACAGCTGCGCCTACAGTGCCAGTCAAGCTGCGGATAAAGTGGTCTGCCTCAATTGGGTTTAAAGCTCCACCAGTTACCTTGCTAATCATCTTGCCAAGCTCAGAAGTGTCAGCCGTGTATTGACGGAAAGCCTCCAAATTCTGTAAAGAACGAGGTGTAATACTGCCACCAGTTAAGAAGTTATGGTCAAACATGATCTCAACACCAGGCTTAATAGCTGTTGGGATTGGGTTAGGACCAAGCAACGCATCGTAAGCGCCATCTTTCAAAGCCTTTCCTAATCTTGTCCAGTCAACATGATTCTTAGTGCCTTCTTTTTTGATCTTATTTACCAACATTTCTGGAACAGATTTAAAGAAATAGGCAGCTGAAGTATTCATTGGGATTAGCATACTCTTGCCAAATACCGACTTAGGAATGAAGTAGTTACGCATCTTAGTCTGGTCATCAAGCTGGTTGTATTCATCATCATCGCCAACTGCAAACGCATACAGTAAAGTTGTCATTGCCAACAATCCACCAGCTGTAATCAATGCTTGTATCAGGTGTGCTTTGGTGTTTCCTTTTAGTCCGCCAAGAGTTAATGCCTCTGCCAGAACGTTGATTTGCTGGGCATAGGCGTTCATAAAAGATACGTTACGGCTCAAGAACTGAGCGTGTTGTGCGCTACCACGCTTAAGGAAGTCAATCACATTGTTAGCCTGAAGCATGGCTTGAAGTGCATCTCCCTTTTTCTCTTTAAGAACACGCTTATAGATAGCTCTACGCTGGGCATAGTCAGAAGCATCACCAATTCGGTCAAGCTCTCTAATCAAAATGTTAAATTTAGAACGATTAATAATGCCAATTTCTATCTTTAACTCTTTTTCTGGGGTTCTGGCTGAAGACTGATAGCCACCAATACCAAAGTCTTTCATCATATTGACAATTGGATCGCTTGGGCGCAGAGACTGGATAAAGCCGTTAAATGTATCAGCCCAGACAATCTGTGGGTTTTTAACGCCAGATACTAGTGCAGCTGTTGGGGCATCCATAAACATCTGTTTAAGCTGGAATATTGGATTAATCGTCACTGATCTACGCAATCCGTTAGCTACGAAAGCCAAAGCATCCATCATTGGAATGTCAATGCTTTCCATGCCTAGAACTGCCTCGGCAATTAAAGGATCTTTAAACTCAACAATTACTCTGCGACCATTCATTACAATGTTTGTGCGAACAGATCCGTCACTCATTACGCCTTCTTTAGGAAAGACTTTAATGCGGTTGTTCTGGTTACGAGTTGCATACTCTTGGGCTACACGATTGGCAGCGTAGTTTCTAGCAGAGTTTCTGCTCATTGTGACTACGTTAACAATCATGTTGTGCAAGATGTCATCTACTTGGCGATTTGTTTTGCCAAATGGAAATTGTCTTGGCTGGGCAACATTGGTTAATCCACGGATATTCTTTCTTAGAGGTTCTGTATGCAGATCTTCCATGTCATCCATAATGCGCTGCCAAGGAACATAGTCCTTGATGTCTTTTAGCTGCTTATGACGTGATTTGCTAATTAAACCAGAGAAGAGTTGCATATCAAGCTGATTATGGTTAACTTTTGTCCAGTTTTCCATAATTGTATTGAGTTCTGGGTGAGCTTTATTTAAAGCACCAAAGTCTTCAATAGCTTCCTCAGACATGGTAATTTTGCTAAATGCTCTTTCAATATCTTCAAGCTGTTTAGCTGCAACTTCAACACCTTCTCCAGAATCTATAGCATCCTGATATGTCTTTTGACGTGCCAAATACTCATTAATAATGGATTTAGAACGCTTTGCCTCTAAATATTCATTAATAATATCAGTGGCTTCTTGTAGTGGATCGCTAAACCCTTCTTTTCTAAGACGGCTTACCATATCTGCTTTGGCTTGAATGACGTTAGCCATAGAGAACTTAGACTTCTGGGCTTTGAACATTTGGAATACTGGGTCAAATACCATTAATCCTTGGGTCAGAACACGGGTTCCAATATGTCCAGCATGAATGGCGTTAGTCACAGCAACAGAGGCAACCGCCCTGTTATTAGCATCACGCAATTGACCGTTGTAACGCTGAATGTCTGCTTGCTCTAAGCCTTTTCCATACCAAACATTCTTATTTTGAACATAGGTAATGGCACGATCAACTTGACCAACCATCTTAGGAACAGCCAAAACACCATTTTTCAAGGTCATGTTACGAATATTGCTTAGATCTGCCATGCCCATCATCTTGTCCAAAGTGCTTGGATCTGGGTTTACTGGGGTATGGTTACGATCATGCTTTTCCAGCAATTCATTAATATTAGATTTAGTATTTTTACCTTCAGCATCTCTACTGAAATATCCAACTGCACCTTCCCGTTTTTGTTTTTGACGTTCTTTGTTAATTTCAACTTTAGTTTTTACTTGAGTTGTTTCTAAAGATGGAAATTTAACTGCCTCTTTACGATCAAAATAGTTTTCGGCAAAGTTCAATAGTTCAACAATATCCCTGTCAGAGAAGTTGATGGTAAATCCTTGGCTTCTTAGCCAATTGCGAATGGCTTGAATAACACGCTGGATTAGCCCTATTTTGTACATGCCACGTTCTGCCATGTTTGCTACGATTTCTTTTGCCCTACGCTCTGGTGATAAACCAGGTTGTGTTCGATCTACTTTGGCAGCTATTTCTTTAACAACGCTAGAAGTCTTTTCTAGATTTTGAACATTTCTAACCAAGTCTGCCATTAGTTTTGGCCCCAACATCTCTTCTAAAAGAGCGTGACCAATAGCCTCATGCGCTAATACTTCCTGTACTCTTTTTGCATTGGGTAAGTTATCTGCAATTAAGTACACAGTATTGCCAGACAACCACATTCCTTCTACGTCTGCTGGCGCAGTAGCATCTGGCAATTCATCTACTGATTGAAGAACCTTAACTGTAATTCCTTTTATAGGAACAATCTGTGCTTCAACAGCTTCAACTGTTTGTCCGCCTTCTGCAGGACCTCTTGACGCTAAACCTTTTTTACTTTCACTATCGTCAAATTCAACCTTCATTACTTCACGAGCAAAAGTAGCGCTATCTGCCTCTACTGTAGCTGGATAGTTTTTATGTAAATACTTGACTAAAGATATTATTTTTTCTGGATCTGTTAATGAATCACCACCAGACATTTCATATGCTTTGTTGCCTTTTTTGGCAAGTCCGCCTGGAATCAAAGTTTTAAGTATTGGTGCAGTTATAAACTTCTTCGGAACATCCCCCGCAATAATTACTTTGAAATTGGTTGGTCGATACGGGTCAATGCGCAGCTGCCATGTCTGTGCTGAACCACGTAATATCACAACATTTGCATTACTAATGCCTGAATCATAAGGATTTGGCAAATTAGGAATCATTAGCGATTTCAAACGATCACTTAATTCTTTATACGACTCCATTTGAGTATCGTTATATTTTCTTAGGACTATGCTATCCCACATAGCTAACAAATATTGAACTGCTGATTCTTGGTTTCTTAACCGAACTGGTTGTTCGCTAATCGCCACTGGCACATACTTTGCTGGCATAACTACGCCAGATATTGCTTCTTTAGAATTGTTTAATGTAAATTTAGCAATTTCACCGCCACTAGAATCAAACAACTGGGCAGCTCGTAATATGTTTCCTAGGGCTATATATCTAGTTGTTCTTCCTCCAGTAACCGACTTTAATGCAAACCAATCGTCTAAAGGAGGGTTTCTCCAAGGACCAGATCGGTCAATTGAAGTGCCTTCTAGCGTTGCTAAAGTTGGAGAGACTCTACCTTCAGGAATATTTCGTTTAATAATAATTTGGAAGTTTGATGGCGAATAAGGATTACCAGTTTTGGACTTTCCTATTCGTGCTTCATCTACTTTTATTCCTATGACTACTGCAGCAGCTGGAACGCTGTTGACCATAAAAGATTCAAATCCAGTTCCAATGGCAAAAGTATCCTTTAATGCAGATAACGTTTTATCTTTACGATCATTTAATGTGGCAAATTGTGTATCTAATGCTGTTTTTTGTTTGTTTAATTCTTCTATGTCTTTTTCAGTAGCCAATGGATTTTTTATAGCTTCATCAATTGCTTGCTGTTTAAGAATAATTTGATTTCTTACTTCAATGTAAACGCTACTTAACTTTGTCTCTATTTCATTGACAACGTCCTGCGCTGTCCTGCCGTTTAACGCAAGGCTTATGTCATCCTTTATGTTTTGTACGGTAGGTATTGAGCCAATAATATCCACGTTAAACTGTGCCATTACTACATCAGTTAAAAATGGATTGGAGCTATCTAAACCTTCTTCAATTAGGTTTTCTTTGATTATTTCCGCTTCTAACGGCAAAACCCTTCTTTCTAAAGCATTAGTACCTGTAGCGTTCCTTAAATCTATTTCCGCTATATAACTAGCTTCAATAGAATCAAAAAATTCTTTTTGGTCTACCGAAGATAGCAGTCCTGCTGTACCTGAAGCCTTATGAGCTAAATCTGATCCAGCCGCCTCTGCAGGGTCTGAGTATTGAGTTACATTTAAAAATGCTTGTATGTCTGGATGTTCATTCAAATATTCGGCTGTTGATACGTCACCGTACATATTTATAAAATCTACACCATCCACTTTTGTACTGCTAGATCCGCCAGAAGTATTGGACTTTAAGCTAGACAATTTCTTACGCAGCATGGCTAAGATTCGTCTTTCAGCTGGTATTCCAGTTGCTAACATAGTGAATGAAGGCCATTCAACTTGACCTGTTCTATGTATTCTTCCTAATAACTGAATGAAAACACTAATATCCCCGTGTGGCTGTAGAACAATCATATGCCGTGGGCGCTGGTCAAATGCTTCTACTGAGGCATGTAACGAGATTCCAGTTGCGCCAGCGGAGTTAATTATTAATACATCAATTGGTCCTGCCTTAGATTCATCGCCATTTTGATATGACGAAATCATACTTGTACGACTAGGATTATCCAAAGTTATATACTTTGGTACATCTCCAGAATAGTCTATTCCGCTTTTTCTACCTGTAATTTCTTTTACAACTAAATGTCTTGCCTTTACACCTTTAGGTGGTGTATCCCCAACATGAGTTTTTCCATCAATAGTCCATACATATTTTTGTTCTAATTCTGTGCGTATAAAATCAATTGGCGCAGCTGGCAAATCAGATTGAAAATTTTGTAAAGCATTGTCAACGTTCTCATATCCAGCTCGGATAGTAGGTGGCATTACATCATAAGGAACATATACAACTTGATCCATGTCTTTATCGCCAGTAGCTGATTTTAACGTTACTTTTGTGGTGGATCTTATGGCACGTTTAATTAATGTTTGCCATCCAAAATCAGGGATGTCATCACCCTTTTTGATATTGTTTTGTGAAACAAAATCTTCTAATGCGCTACCATTGGTGCTTTGCAATCCAACAACTACTTTTTCATTGTTGTTAAGTTTGTCAACAACCATGTCTACAGCAGTTTGAGTTTTAGTTGAAAGTAGTAAAGATCCTATGTAGTTATGTACAACAGAAGTAAATGAAGTAGCTTGTGTATCATTAAATGCTGTTGGTCCAACTTTACCCATGTACGAGCCTGGAGGACCTAACTTAACTACCGCATCTTTACCACCCTCAGTTTTTAGCCATTCTTTTAAAGCTCGATCTGCATTGACTAAAGATCTTAGTATTTCTGTAACCTTATCAACTTCTCTAGTATCTCTGGCAGTATTTTTGTCATCAATGACAAAATCCATTGTTACGCCTTCATACGATCTTTCTCTTCGTATCATTGAGCCAGACTCTACCAACATCTCTGAAGATACTTGTTGCAACACATCAGTTTTAACGCCCTTACCAAACAAGGCTGCTAATTCTTCTGGAGTGTCTGCGGCATAACGTAAATTTGTATGAATATACAATGGCATGTTATCTGGACGTTTTGCAAACGTAGCAGATAAGTAAACGGTAGGTGGTGGCTTCCAGCTTTCAGGAGTTTCTTCGCCCTTGCCTAACAAATTTTCACCTGTTAACAAAGACATAAAGAAGGCATTTTGGCCCATTGAGTCTTTATCAGTTGGCGTACCAGCAGCGTTATGGGCTTCGTCCATAATTAATACAGCATTTCCACTTGCAACCAAAGATGCTACTGCTGATTGTCTTGCTGGAGATCCTTTGCCGCCATTTAACTGAGAATAATTTGTAAATAAAACATCTACGCCAGGTGGTAGTTTTTTATTTTGTGATATATAGCTGGTTAATTTTGTATCATCGCCTACTTTATTTTTAAATACTGATTGTGTTTTTCCTTCTCCAACGTCTTTAATTATTTCTGCTCCAGCATTAGTCATCGCTATTTTAATATCGCCATGACCAATGTTCATCAAATCTGCATACATTGCAGTATATAAAGAATCATTTAGGGAAACAAAGATTGGAATCTTCCCTTGTTTTTTTGCCCAGATAATCATAGCGGCAGCTGTTCTACCTTTACCTACGCCCGTATCGTCTCCAATAATAAAACCTTTTCCAAGTTTATTAGCTTGGATTGCTAGTCCTAGTGCATCAATTTGATAACCAGCAAGACCTTTTGCCATTTGATCTATAGATGAATAGCCTAATTCTTTAGCAACAAACTCATCTATATTGCCAACTTGTGCCTCTAAATTTTCTAACGCTGTATACGCATGTTGCGATTGAGCACGAGGTAAGTAAATACCATCGCTTGAGAACCTTGATTTGCCTAAATAAACAACTCTTGATTCTGTATCAATTGGTTCGCTTTGTACTGGAGTTTGATTTTTAGGTCTTCTTTGTACTGTTGTTCTTAATTCATTAACATATGTTCTTAAATGACTTTTGATTAAATCACCAAATTTTTTAACTAGTAGATCATAAACTGCTTGAATACGCTGTTTAACATCTGTAATTTTTTGTCCAACAGCTTCCCAAACTTTTTGAATGATTGGTTTTACATTGGCGTAATCTTGATCGTCTTTTCTAGAATACAGTCCACTATTAGGATCATCGCTCTTATTTTTTGTGTTTTGAGCTATGCGATCCATTGCTTCTTGAGCTTGTTTGTCTAAACGCTCTTCGCTATCTTCTGGAGTTGGCTCTTTGTTTGTTACTTCTGGGGCTTTACCATTCAATGCTGCATCCAACTCATCAAGCAAACTCTCAAGCCCTAAACCTTCTAACTCTTTAGGAATGACTGTTTTAGTTTTGCCTGTTGTTGTTCTAGGCGTTCTAGGACCACCAGTCCCTTTAGGTGTTCTTTCTGTCGTTGTTCCTGTTTTTGGTTTTTTACCTAAACTATCAAATATATCGTCTAACTCTAGGTCAGAAAGTCCTCCCAGTTCAACTCCTGATTCTCCACCAGGTATATCGCCTCCTTCGGCGGTGCTGGGTTTGCCACCTCTGGGTCCCCCTCGTTGATCTTCTCCGCTATCCTGCTGTTGTTCTGTATCACGAACTCCACCAGCTGTTCCACGTTCTCTGGATTTGGGAGGTACGTTGACCCCTCCTGTCGGAGATAATGGTTCGCTGATGCCAGCGCCCTCTCCAGTCCCCCCCACTCCTCCGCTAGGTTCGCCATCTTGGAGATTATCGCCTGTTGGTACTGCTCCGCTTGTTCTATCTGCACCGCCAGCAGGTCCCCGTTGTTTTCTGGTACCCACCACGACTTTTTCGCTACGATCACTGGCTTGAACATATCTGCTCCATAATTCATCAAATGACGTTAATCTATTAATAACCAAATCACTTGGGAAAACATTGTCCGTTTGATTTCTTCCAGCAATAACTAAGACACGCAACGGAAAAGACGCACCTTGTTTACGGTATAAATTACCAGCAATTTCAAAATGGTCGGCAACGTTGTAATTGCCGTATAGCCAATTTAAAAACACTCTATCTGTTGAAGTAATAGTGTTTGGCTTTATATGAGATCCCAGTATCAATACTGCTCTGCCGTCATTTGCCATTGTGCGTAATGATTCGGCAGCAATCAATTGATCTATTGCACCAATTTTGTAGTTTTGTCCTGTCCAAGACTTAACATCTACAGGAGATGGAAGCGATCCAAATGGAGGGTTTGCAAGGACTACGTCTACCTTTTGGTCTTGTATGTCCTTTATTTTTACTAACGCATCCCCTTCAATGACATCTCCCATCTGCATTAACTCTAAATTGTTAACACGATGTGGGTCTATTTCTATTGTTGTTACGTTTTTAGGGTTAGCAGTAACCACTAACATTCCATTACCGCCAGTTGGATCTAATACTGTTGTAGTAGATTTAACACGAGATAACATACCAGCAAGGTATGCAATCGGCAACGGTGTAGAGTAAGCATTATTAGTCATGCTTAATACCGACTTAACATCTAGCGTAGGTTGATTTTGGTACAAGCCGACAATATGGTCATAAATAGCTTTGGTATCAGAACCTTCTGATCGCATATCGGTAATGACTTGGCTAATAAACCGTACAGCTGCTGCCTCAAAATCTTCTTGAGTTTGCTTTAACTTAACTCGATCACCTTCAAAATCAGCAATTTTGTAGTTGTCTATTTCTCTTTGATTTTTGGCAGGGTTGAATCCCAGCAATTCAGGGGATTGCAAATACGCTTTGATGCCATACTCAGCTAGTTCACGGTTGTTTTTAGGCCACCAACCTTGACGCATGTGGTAGAACATTGACTCAGCCATTGAGCCATTTTTAATTTCGGGCCATTTGAACAAGCCCATCTCTTCCATAATGGCATCAATACGCTGTGCCATATTGATGATATGTTGGTTAACTTTGCTAATCTGCATTAGCCGTGGCGTTAGAATCTCTTCTTGCCCGTCAAGTTGTTCTTTAACTTGCTTTGCTTCTTCTTCTGTCTTGAACCAAGTTAAACCACCCAATCGACCACGATCAAGATAATACTGGTCAACTACTACATAACCCAATTCTTCAACCTGAATAATTTTAGTTTCTAATTTGTATGTTTTTATCTCTAAAGTTTTAGGATCAATTTGATCCAGCATCTGTTGATATATTGCGTTAATTTGAGGGCGCTCTTTGCCAGCTGGATAAGCAGTGCCAAGATAGCCATTCTTTTTAGATATAAATCCATCGGCTACTGTTGGTCCAACTAGGTATGGAGATCCACCTTTTGCCAGATCAAATATCAAAGATTCAAAAGACCTAGATAACATTTCTACTGGAGTGCTCCAATATGGCTTTTCTCTACCCCTATCTAATTCAGAAGCATCTTTGAAAAATTGTGTATTAGTAAAAGAATTAGGATAGATTTGGGCTTCACCATAACGACTATTTGAAATGGCATCAAAAAATGCTTTTTTGGGTGGCGTATTACGATTGTTTTCGCTATTGGATGTATTAGTTAAGATTGACCGTAAGTTACTGTCCACCCTTTCTACAGTTATCATTCTTTGCAAAGCAGATGCTGTATCGCCCATTAAAACTCTTCCTTTAGGAACTAGTTTTAAATTCCAATCTAGTGCGTGTTGCCATTCATGTCCTAATGATCCGTCACCTTTTGTTTTTGTTAAGTTAATTTCGTTGTATTGAGGAACAAACCAAGCCGCAGTTTTGCCACCACGACCCTGCGCACCTACAGCTAGTTTTAACTTTTCATTCAAACCTAGCATCTCTGGTGCTATACCAGCAGTATCTGATAGGTCGTACATTGCATCGTAAATAGCGTTTAGATGCGCTGTACGTTCTGTCTGGTTAACCCAGTTACCAAAATCAATACCGCCTGGTAAAAATTTAAATGTTTGTAAAAAGTCTTGAACATCTACATCTCGACCCTGCCGATGGTCACGCATACCACGGCGAATGATGTTACCTAACTCTGGTGGAGTTTCTGCGTCTTTTTTTACAATTCGGTTTGTTTGGTCAGTAGAGTTTTCATTAAGACTAAACAAAGAATATAACTTAGGAATAAATTGATACAACCGAACATCGTCAAACTTATTTCTAAACTCTACGCCCTCTGGTGTATATATCTCAGGTACTCGGTCTGCATTTGCATCCTTTATGTACTTTCTCATCAGAGCATCGTATAAAGGCGTAACATTAGAATGTTCATTGAGTACAGCTTGTAGGTTTTGTAAAGAAGTTACATAATCTACCAATAGTTTTCTAACTATCTCTTCTTTGCCATCATCTATAACTAATTTAATGGCTTGGCGATGTCCTGCTTTAGAAGGAATGTATGTGCCAAATTGTCCGCCAGCTCTTGAAGACAAATTGATTAACTCAAAAAGATAGTCTCCAGGTGACTTTATTTTAGATACTAGACCTTCTTTAAACATCATTGCGCCAAATGTATTATTTGGATTAGATTGAATGTCTAATAATTTTTTAGGGTTTGCCAAATCTAACAGCTCAGTTACTAACGCATCTTTTTGTTTTTCTGTGGCATCTTTTGGTAATGGGGCAGCAGTAATTTGTCCTTTACGGTTGTTAAAGAATTCAGCACCACCACCTTGTATGCTTACTTTTTCTGGGTTGTATAACGCAGATATGGTAATTCTTTCAGGACCTACATACGAAGGATCGTCTGTTGTTGCTGGAATTGATCTGTCAGTAATACGGAATTTGTTTTCAGTTAATCTATCTTCTATTTGACCTACCAAACTTGTTTCAACTGGAATACGCAATAGCATCTCTTCTGGGAAGATAATTGGATGTAAATTTTCATCAACAGCATGACCGTATAAGAGTGTTGCAACCGCATCCGCATTGCCAGTTTCCATGGCAATCTTCATTGGGTTTGTATTTAATTCAGCTATCTTCTTTTTTTGCTCTTCTTTTTTAGCTTTTTCTTCTTCAGCAGCCTTCTTCTCTTCTTCTTTAGCCTTCTTCTCTTCTTCTTTGGCTTTCTTTTCTTCTTCCGTTGGTGCTACCTTCTTAGGCGCAGATGGACCACCAATAGCTGGTCCACCAGTAGGTTTAACTTTTTCTTCTTCAGTAGCTTTTTCTTTTTCTGCTTTAGCTTTCTCTTCTTCAGCCTTTGCTTTCTCTTCTTCTGCTTTAGCTTTTTGCTCTTCCTGACGAGCTTTGTTAATTTCAATCTGCTCTTCTTTAGTAGGCTCTGCTTCTTCTGCAGCTGGGGCAACTTCTCTAGGGTTGTAATCAATTATTTGTGGATGACCAAAAACATTCTTCATTGTTTTTGCGTCATCACCATAAGTTGATGGATCAATGATTAAACCATCATGACCCATACTTTTAACTTTACTTGCCAAATTCTCCGATAACTCAGACATTTGGTCTTCTGGCAATCCAAATGGATTAGGGAAAGGCCAACCAGCAGATTTAGTTAAGGCTTTCCATTCGTCATCATTTCTAATAACTAAAGGATTTTTAAGTTTAACTTTCTCTTGGCTTAAATTTTCACCATAAAGTTTAGCGTCTTCTTCAGTTTTAGCTACATAAGTTGCCTTTCCTGCAACTGGAACTTGTGCTCCAGCATATATCTCAGACTTATCTTTTCCTTGACCACGATACCCATCAAATTCAAATGGAACACCAGTCTTAGCTTCTTCAAATTTAGAAACAGGTTTTATTTCAGGTGTTTCGCCTTTTGCTTCGTCAAAAGTCATTGGTCCAGAAACTGGCGGAGCTGCTGGTCCAGAAACTGGTGGTGGTACTGGTGGTAATGCTGGTGGTGCTGTTGGTCCAGCAATAGGTTGTGATACTGGTTCAGCAATTGGTGTGGGCGCTGGTTCAGAAACTGGTGGCACTGCTGGTCCAGAAACTGGCTGGGCTATTGGCTCAACAACTGGTGGAATATTTTGTTCTTCTGCGGCTTCTACTTCAGACTCTGGAACAGCTGCTTCAGTAGGAGCTACTGGCTCAGTAGGTAATCCTAGGGCTTCCTTGATCTGAATATAAGTTTGTTCTGGGCGTTGACCTTTAGGTACAAATAAACCAAGCTCTTTAGCTAGTGGGTTAACAGTTCTGCCAGCAAGTGGAACTTGTGCGGCATCAATCTGATCTATACGCATCTTAATGCGCTGTGCCATTTCTGGATCAAGACCTTGTGCCAATGGCGTTGTAGGTGCAAGTGGAGAAGTAGGGGCAACTGCAGTAGGTGGTACTTGTGGAGCTTGCCCTTCTACTGGTGCTTTGAATCCAGCAATAGCACCTGGCGATGCTTCTCCCAATGCGCCAAGTAATAAATTAGCAAATGAATCTACGCCAATTTCACGAACAACAGTCTTATCAATACCTAAGTCAGCAGCAATTCCTTCAGCTGTTTCAGTAATTGCGCCTTCTAACCCAGCAACACCAAGTCCAGCAACAACTTTTCCAAGTCGTGATTTAGCGCTTGCCAATAAAGTTTTATTAAAGGCTCCATTGATTAACTTGCTAGTAAACGCACCGCCTAGCGCTCCTACAGAACCTTGGTATGCTGCCGCTGTATCACCAGCTTTAGCCTCAGTCATTTGACGGGCTGTCTTAGGGTCGTATCCTAAAACTAAAAGATTAGCAAAGTATGGGCTATCTTTAGCAAGCTGTTCATCAGACATTTTGCTGATGTGTTCACGAGCTTCTTTAACCGCTTCAGATCCCGCTTGTCCAAAACCTACCGCAGCTGCTGGGCCTACTTTTTTAGTTATTAAAGCAGTTAATAAAGCAGGGGCAGAAGAGCCAAATACGTTAAACACATGACCAGCCAAGCCAAGCATGGATGGATCTTTACCAAAACTAAGTTCGCTAATGTCTCTATTTTCAATAGCTTTGACAATGTTTCCAGTTATTTGGCTATCAGCCAAAGCCTGTTTCATTTCTGGAGATAACGTGTCTCTAATGCCTTCAGATACTTTTTCACCAAACTCAGTTAGCTGTTTAAATTGAGGAATTTTGCCTTTTGCAAAAGTTTCTTGCAATGCTAAACGTTGTTTTTCTTCTAGTTTTGGCGGAACAATTGGCTGCGTTTGTCCAAATATGTTTGGCAAATTTATTGCGCCAGCTAATTTATTAGTCAGAATACGGGGGTCTGCCAATAGATTTAACGTTTCCATTGGAGCAAACATTGCGTTTTTAGCAGTTTCTTGAGCACCAGCTTCAATAGCTTCAGGCGCACCTAAAGTGCCAGTAGTTGCTCCAGCAGCAACTTGTTTTGATAAATCTTTTGCTAAATCTGTAACACCATAACCTGGGCTGGTTTGCCCTACTGCTCCCATCATTTGCTCTTCTGGAGACAGGGTAGGAGGTGGTGGCAAACCCTCCTCAAATGAAAATCCTTTTGGTGCTGGTGGTGCTAAAGCCTCTTCAAATGAAAACCCTTTTTGATCTACTGGTTTTGACGCCTCTTCAAAAGAAAATTCTTTTGCCATAATTTACCTATAAGGGAATGAATTGTTTTCCGTCCCATTTTGCAGGACCTTTTACTGTATTGTATATCTTTCCTGGCACAGCTTCGGCAGCAGATGCTGGCATTGGTAAATATTGTGTTTTAGCAGCAGGAACTGGTGTAGGAGTTGCAGCACCAGGAGCAGCTGCAGGAGCTGCAGGATTTTCAGAAGCTGAATAAGCCTTTGGATCTGGCAACTTCAAATCAGCCAAGATTGATGGAGGCATCTTTCTGTAAACGTTTGTATAGGCATCGGCATCTAATTTAGAAGGATTCTGTTCATAATCAAATGTTTTGCTCTTCTGGTTCATCAAATTGTTCTTTTCCAAGGCAACAGCATGTTGGAAGTTATTCCAATTCTTGTTGTACTCAGTAGCAGCCTTAGACGCAGCAGCTGATTGAGATGTAGCATTGGCATTTTTAAGACCAATTTCACGAGTAAACATATTAGATTGGGCTGAAAGTCTTGCATTATCACGAGCTGTTTTACGAGCATCAGCTGATTTTTCTTGTTCAACTTGCTGTTGTAGCAATAATTTGCGATCAGCTGCATCTTCAGCCGCAGACTTTTGCATTTGTTGCAATGCACCAATACCACCTTTACCAATGTTACTTAAGGCATATGGAGACTCTCCAGACATAATGCCAGCACCAAGTCCAATTAGAGCCTCCGCTGGTCTTCTTGCTTGACGCTCTTTCATAGCGTTCAAATACTCTTGTTCTAGAGCCTGTGACCTTGAATAAGGATTTTCTTCTTTGTTTGTTAAAGACTTACGAATTTGAGTTTCTAGTAAAGATTGAAAATCTTTAACTTCTGGACGAAGTTTATTTCCATTAACCAAACTTCCATCCGTATTACCAGCAAACGCAACAATGCCACCGCCAGCAGCTTTGAACATTTCTCCAGAAGGAATGGTATCCAAGCCACCACCCATAATTTGAGGTGTTTGTGGGTTACTTTTCATACGAGCACGTTCAACTAATTCTTGTTGAATTAAAGCAGCATCCATTGGGGTAATATTGGTGCTTTGCATCATTGGAGCAAGTTGATCTGTTGGGACAAGGTTTATGTCTCCTCCAGTAGAGTAATTAACTGTACCGCCTTTGGCATATCCTTGAACTTTTCCACCCTTTGCCATTCCCATACTGTAATCATCAGGGTTAATAAAATTGCCAGCAGATGTTGTATAGCCATCATTACCGTAAGTAATTCCACCGCCACCACCACCACCGCCTAAACCTTTCCACCAGCCATTATCTTTGCCCATGCCGTATACGCCAAGACCAGTTAATCCTAGTCCTGTTAGCTGGGATAAATAGTTTGGAGGGGCTTGATAACCTTGTTGTGTAGACGCAGATACAGGTAATCCACCCATCATGCTTTGCATAAACTGCACGTTTTCAAATGGCTGTTTGTATTGCTGATTTGCAATCTGATTCTGTAGAGCCATCCTAGCAAGATCATATTGACCTTGTTGAGCGCCAATATTACCCAGTGCAGCTCCAGCTTGAGTAGCGCCTTGATAGCCTTGTTGTGCGCCTTGCACACCTTGCAGCCCTAAACCAGCACCACGCATACCAGTATCTAAGCCAGCTAAACCAGCGGACGTACCCTGCATTGCGCCTTGCAAACCAAGTGTAGAACCATACTGTTGAGCTTGTTGAGCGTTTTTAAATGCTTCGTTGTATCCTTGACCAATAGCCTGTTGTTTAGCTAGGGCGTAATTTTGATTATTTAAACCTTGGGCTAAAGTAGCACGGTTACCGCCAAAAGCGCCTTGACCAACAGATTTAGCAGCAATATCTTGAGCGCCTAATGCTTGTTGTTGATTTAACAAACCAAGTTGTGGGGCTAAAGACTGTTGTAAATATGGGTTCATATAAGCACCAATAGAACCATTGGTTGCTTGGTTAGCATAGTTAGCACCAGCGTTCATGCCGTAGTTCATACCCTGTGCGCCAATACCAATACCTTGTGATCCTATGCCAGCACCCATCTGACCATAATTCAATGCCATAGGAGCTGTAGATAAAGCACCTTGACCGCCTTGATTAGCTAAGTTAGTACCCATTCCAAACTGCTCTGGCATACCCATGTTTTGGGCGCTAGAGGCTACTTGGTTTTGAAATGCGCTTGGCGCAGAAGTGCTTAAATTCTGAGCACGTTGCAAGTAACTAGAGACATAAGGTTGCGCCCAAGGCGATATGCTTGATGTTGAAATTAGCTGTGAAGTAGGGTTAGACGGTACACCGCTAGAGCCTAATATTGAGTCCAAAAATGAAGCCATAATTTATCCTTTTGGTAAAAACTTGGATGGTTTAATTTGCTTGCCCTGCTTTTTAGTGCCAGTACGAGCTGTGCGAATCTTATCCATCATTGCATATAACTGTTTAGCACCAGCATCAGTTGAGCCATTACCTAGATGGCTAACCACATCTGCTGGAACTACAAATTCTCCGTCAGCCAATCTAGCTGGCTGCTTGCCACTAATAGAAGCAGGAATGTTGTCTGACATACCATCCCCAGGACCTTTAAGTAAACGTCCGCCATCTGAGTAGCCACCTAAATGACCAAGACCAGTCATTCCTCCAGCTGCCATTTCTCTAGTTGGGGCAAAGTCAGATAGCTTTGATAGGCTAATGCTTGGAGCCATATTTGCCCAAGGAGTCTTTTCATATCCAGAGGCAATAGGCAATCCTGCGGTACGAACTCCAGGGTTAAATGCGTTATATCCAGATGCGTTTGGTGCAGCGTTAAGTCCACTGCTTTGACCGCCTCCACCTGTAGCACCTAAAATATTTTTAGCCATATTTGCATATTTATAAGCGTTATATGCGTCCTTCATGGTTAAACCTTGTGAAGCAGCTTCACCAGCAGCAGCTCCGCCAGCTTCTGCAGCTCCAGCTGCGCCAGCAGCACCAGCAGCAGTATATGCACCAGGAGCAATAGTAAAACTAGCACCGCTACCAACTGCAGGAGTAAACGCACCGCCAGCACCGCCTAGTAATTCAGTAGTAGTTAAAGCACCTGCACCTTCCAATGCGCCAGTAGCTGCAGCTGCAGGTGCAAAGTAAGCTGCACCAGCACCGCCTCCTAAAATTGCAGCTACTGTAAGATAATCTTGAGTAGTCATGCCCATAGGACCATGACCAGCTTGTGCTTCATTAATAATGCGTTGCTGGTTTTGTACGTTAGCGGATTGGCTACTATTGCCTAATATGCTATTAATTTCATCTTCGCCAAGACCAGCCTTTTTTGATTGTTCAATTTGATCTTGAATTACTGGCAGACCAGCTGCGTTTCTATCTTCTCTGTTTTGCCCGATTTGCCAGCCTTGTTGGTGACCTAACCAAGAAAGTTGATTCCTATTCCATTGTGCTGGATCTACTTCTTTTAGCTCTGAAAACTGTTTCCATGTAGGCTCATAGTTTTGATTACCGTTATATTGATCTTTTAATGATTGGCCTAAAGCGTTCATTAATTCAATCTTGTATTGTTTAGGGTCAGCTTCTTTTAAGGCATTTAAAGAGTTTATTCTGTCTGAATTACTTAAAGTTTCATAGGATAGATTGCTAAAGTCTGGGTTGCCAAGCGTTAAGTCATTTTCGGGTGCTTGAACTTGGCTTCCGTCTTCTTCACCGTTATATCTTGGAATACCTGCTAAACCACCAGCCTTAAATGGTGCTACGGGTAAACCCGTATAGGCATCGGTCTTAGTATCGTAATCAGATTGAATAGTTGCAGCGCTAGTAGGCAGCTGGCTTGATATAGCGTACTGGGTCTTGTCCATTTGGGACTGTGGAAACATAGAATTTCTCGCCAGACTGTCAATTCCTGTCAGGCCAGCACCTTGCAAATTCTGTTGAGTAATGGAATCTAAGCCCATATGTGACCTTTTAGGACGAATTTACTAGAGTTTATCATCTAAACCTTAACTTTCAAAACATTAGCGTTTGCTGTATCTAGGTATACATCACCCACCCGCAAATAGACTAAATCTGTTTGTGTTGGAAGACTAACTACTTGTACCCCTGTAGCATTTGCTTGGCTAAAATTAAACGCTGCAATAACTTTAGTGCCGTTTCTTTGAGTAGATGCTGAAGAAGGTCCAGGGTTATCCAGTTGGTTAAAGTACAAACGCAAGACGTTATTAAGCTGATCTTGGTATTGCTGACTGTATTCAACAGGAGCAATAGGCAAGTTGGGAGCTTTAGTAGTTCCAGTGCTCATCTTCTACCGTCATTTTTAATGTCAATACGAGGTGCGCCAAGCTGCCAAGCTACACCCAATCCATCTGAGCTAATCTTAAATGCCATCTGTCTACCACGCAAACGGGTGTATACCTGACCAGTAAACTCTTGAACCGTATACTGTGGGTATACAGCATAGTTATTGGAGCTGGTAACTCCTGGAGTATCGCCATCGCCATATGCTGAACCACTGTTATATCGTGGCAGCAATGTCATGGTAACTGCTGGCTGGTTTACGTTTGAGCCGTTAAAGTTAACATCTGGCAATATCCGCCATACCAATCCAAAGTTATGACCATCGCCAATATCAAAGTCTGAAGATGTTACATAAGCAGCAATAGGCAAAGTTGAGGCGGTAGACTGGTCATCATTACCTAGCTCATGGTAAATGATTGTGCCTGTTGGGTTTGCAGTAATAGCATTATCAACGCCATTAATATAAGCGCCCATAGGATTTTGACGTATACCAGAGTCTAGCCATGCGGTTCGGTTTAAAGTGCCGTAATACCATACACGGTCAAGGTAGTTGTAAATAATGTACTTATCTACCACTGTGGTATTGGTGGAACAATAAAACCACCAAATCTCGTTATAACCTTCATTACTTCCAGAAGTAACTTGGTAAGCCTGATCTCTATTAATGTCATCAAATATATATTGACGCAGCGCACAAGGCAATGTTTCCACACGACCAGAGTACATATAAAATTTATCCGTACCCATCCAATAGGTAACGTTGTTAATAGTAATGGCTGAGTTAGGAGATATGATGGAGATATTGTCCATCAAGATCTGGAAGCCCCAGACATATGGAGGTCCAAGGTACTGCATGGAGTAAATGGCTGAATCAGTCCAAACTAAGATTTCTTGACGGGTTGTACGGGCCATCATAATATATGAGCCATTCGTTAAACGGAACTCACCAGACTGGTTTGTTACAGCTGGAACCCATTCAAATGGGTTTTCTTGGTCTGACCAGCGCACAAGCATAGTATCAAACGTAGTAGAAGCATTGGATGCCAAATAAGAATTAGCGCCAAAAGCAATTACAAACCGCTGAATGGATGATGCAATAACTTGATTGGTAGCTTGTGGAACAAACTGTCCAGAATAACCTGCGCTATTAGAGGCAGAAGACAATGGAACTCCACGATAGGATGTTCCCAATGCAGCATCCCAATAGTAAATACCACCACCACGAGGCGCAAATACCAAGTCTTGACCATAGTTATCAGCAGACCAAAGACGTAGCTGTTGACCAATACCAACAGTGTAGCCAGAACCCCATGTACCACGATTATATGGACCAGCACCCCAGCCAGTGCCTGTTGTATATACATCAAGCCCTGAAGTTACTTCAAATTGAACTGTAACGT
>JAULBY010009226.1:0-25839 GCA_032358315.1 Ophiocytium majus
GAGACACGCATCATGCCTGGGGGACCACCAATGCAGCAAAAGCCGCAAGCTTGTCACACACCTTGTTGCGTGTGGTCAGCAGCAGCAGCAGCAGCAGCAGCAGCAACGGTGACAGCGCAAGCCACGTCCCAGTGCATCCCGCAACGGGTTACCACACCGAAGGCATTGTTTATGGCAAAGGCGCCTGCACGCACGCAGCTGCACACCGCACCAGCAGCAAGCGCCACATGCAAGCGCACGTGCTGCATGCGCTAGTTCAATTTGTCCTTGATCAAGTGGGCAAGTGGGGCCGCTGTGGTGGCTTGCCTCTTGCAGTCCGTAGTCCAGGTACGTGTACTGGGAGTGCTCGCCAAACATGATCACCATCTCCTCTGCACACACAAAAGCAATAAAATAAAAGCAAACGCAATACCGGTACATGTTATTAATGGTGACATAAACGGATACAGTTACAGGCGGTCATGTTGAGCACTCCATCTGTGTGGCTTGTCTTGGCACGTGCATGTGTGACATCCTGTGACAAACAAGAGTGCGCAGCAAATCTCCGCACCCCACAAAAAAGGGGCAGACGCAACACTAACACGTGCCACATGAGACAGCCCAACACAGTGTGACACGCATGTATGCATGTGCACGTCCCCTCTGTCCCCCCAAGAAGCACATGGCGCTCTTCAAGTTGCTTGGCATACAGAGTATCCTACTTGTGAGCTGTGCATGCAGCATGTCTGAAGTTCAAGTTGTGGCAGCAACTGTTGGGCGGGCAGGCACCACTGCTGAGCAGCCGCTTCACCTACTTCTAGTAAATCTGAAGACTTAGTATAGCTGCATGTCAGCCTTGACGCAGACGGCACTTGAAGTAGGCACTAGGTGGTGCAGCCAAGCAGCAGTTACTGTAGCAGCAGCAGCAGCAGCAACAATAGGCTGCGGCAGCAAGTGCAGGTCACCTGTGGAGGCAAAGTTGATGGCGCCAACACCATGCATGCCGCCACCGCAGTGGTCCACAAGCAGGGTGGCATCCTCCTGAGCGGTGCCAGCCTCCAAGTTCAGCACCAAGCGCACCAGAGTGGCAAACCTGTGCGCGGTAAACCAGTTGCACGCATCAGCAGTTTATTCCTCGGTGCACGTGTACATGTGCGTACTGGTACTCGGTATACTAGTATACAATGTCATACTACACACCTCTGGAGAATAAGTGGTATGCTGTCAACAAGTACTCAATGGTACTAGCAGCAAATGCAAGGCCAACACAGCAGCAGCAGCAGCATGACGAGCAGCATCAATGACTGTGTGCGCAATCCCAACAAACATGAACCAGGCCCAGCACATACACACAAACATGCCATGCCGATGGCCACATCAGCACCGTTGCACATGCGTGCGCGCGTCACTGGGGTTTTGAGTACCAATCACCTACTTGCGGTACTAGGCACTGCACTTGTGCGCATATGCTGCTCGCGCCACATGTGCCAGAACGAAAGCAGGAGCACCATTTGAAGTATAAGTAGTAGTATGACAACTTGGAAGGCATACTGTATGAAAACTTCAGTACCTAGTAGGTACTTCGGAAGTAGTTTTAGTTATATGCACTTTTGAGCGTGCAAAAGCCCAAGTCATACAACCCAGCATGGAGCGGTAGCATACGCCCCCCCCCTTAAAGGCATACTCACAATATTATTACCTTACTGTACACTTCCAGTACTTCAGTATGCCTTTTTGTACTTGGCATGCACGCTGGCGCCAACTCACTGTTCGCAGTTCTGGCCTTCGGGACAGCCTGCGTCCCCCCAGTCGGCAGGCCGTGTGGCCCCAACCTGGGGGTTTGGCCACTGCTTGCCGCTCGCAGCCAGAGCTGCACCAGGCTGGGACATGTAGTACACGTAGGCTGCTCAGCAGAACAGGGTATGCTCAGCAGCAGCAGCGGCGGCAGCAGCAGGGGCAGCGACAGCAGCGGCAGGAGCAGCAGCAGCAGCAGCGGCAGCAGCAGTGATGGGTGGCGGAAACAGCGGCAGTGAAAACAGCGGTGACAGCAGCAGTGCAAATGAAAAGTCAGAAGCCGGCAAGCACCATGTCAGCGCGGCTACATGTACACAAGAGTGATGTTGCAACTGCTGCTGCTGCTGAGCAAGTGTACCGTTGCTGAAGCTTTAGCCTGGCAATCCAGCCCGCTCACAGCACTGCCTGGGCTTGGTAACCTTCCAGGCTGAGTGTGTTTTTCACTCACCGAAGTTGTTGGTGACTCCAAACTTGGGGTCAAGGGCCAGCCCCAGCATTCCATGGTCGTCAGCTCCGTACACCTTGTCTTGTATGTTGAGGGCAGACACGTACTGGCCTGCAGCGGCGTCGGCAGACTTGTAGATGCGCAGCTCGCCCTGCCTGCGCATACCAGGAAAAAAGGGAAAGAAATTCCAAGGGGCCAGGGACAGATGGCCAGGGACAGATATCATGCGTGGGTGGGAGCAAAGTGAAATGAAATACTTCGAAGTAGGCAATTAATAGATGGGTCCACCCAGTTCTGTTGCTGTGCCGAAGGCCCCGGTCAGGCCCGTAGGGTGATTTACTGTACAGTATTGTAGAGACATTCACAATGTGGCATGCAGAGATGCGTTGTATGCATGCGGCAGCGGGTTGCAAGTATAGCAGAAATGACAGCGTGCGCAGTGCACAATGTGCTGGTGCTCGGTGCAGCAGGTCCGCCACATTGCTAAGAAGGAGGCTGCTGGGCGCAGTACTTCAGAAGTACTTACTTGTGAATGGTGACGACGTGCCGTGAGGTAGGTGAGAAGCGCATGGCTGTCATATCTGTGCCGACCGGAAATGCCCAATGCTGCTGCACCACCAGACCCACCTGCTCAGCACAAGACACACAGACGCCACATACCCGCACATTAAAGGTGATGCAGGTGCGCACACTTATAAGTGCAGCGGGCTGTCAACGGGCTGTCGCTCAGCAGAGACATACGGTAAGTAACAATGCACACCAACGGGTGAGGCACCAGGCCCACCTGCTGAGCTCAAGAAACGCACATGCCTGACACACACAAATTTCAGCTGAGGACAAGGGGTCCAGACACATGTTGCAAGCAAGTGTGTTGCCATGGGGGGTTGGTGGCCCATCACTGGGTGTGGGCAGGAAAAGCACTCCTGGCTGCCATCACACGAGCATAGCACACACTTGTTTTTACCCACATTTGTATGCTCGATTCCGTCTGGTGAGGGCTGCTGGTGGTTGATGTGATGCTGGTTCTGACCTGCTGCTGCTGCAGCCACTACAGCACTCTCACTGCACACAGCCGCCGCCGTGTGTTGCAAGCACACATGCGGCAGCAGCAGCAGGTCCGATACCCTCCTCAGTTCTGGGAGTGTTGGTGCAAGCCCCAGTGCGACACACAAGCAGCTGACAATATCAATTTCATCAGCTACAAGCGCCAGCAGGCGCGCGGGGGGGGGCAATGCGCTCACATCATTGTTGGCCACGACGGGAGCATTATCCTGCCCGAAGCCGTACACGCCCCCCACAGTCTGCTCAGGCAGCAGGTGCCTATCGCCGCTCCTGCTGCCGTGGTAGCGGCCACTACCGTTGACACCGCTGCCAGCTGCTGCAGCCACCGCGCCCAGCAGCAGGGCAAGCAACTGCTTCGCCCGTGCCATTGCGCCGGCGGTTGCGCTCGGACCCTGCTGCACTGCTGGCGGGCGGATCCGTGGTGAATGCAAGTGCCTGCCGGCCTGCCTCCCGGTAGCAACACCGCCAGTGTCCCTTCCGTCATTGACTGCCGTGGGCACCAGCGTTGGCGCTGCCCGCGCGGCTGACGACGCACCTGCAGCCAAAAACAGCAGCAAAGTTCAGCGTCACAGGTGCCAGTTTCTGCGTTTGACAGGTTTCACAGTTTGTTGTGTTGGGTGTACACCCTCATCATCGCGGTTTCAAGCACTGCTGGTGCAGCGCAGCCCTTTGCTCACCCAGTAGAAACCCGCAGCGGGCCTGCCGCTGCTGCTTGGGCCGTCCGAGGCCTCACAACCGCCAGCACCCTTCGGATCCTGGTGCGTGTCAAGTCAAAGCCCAGTGACACGACGCGGCATGCTCACCACAAGCAGCTCAGTTGGGATGAGGCAAGTGCTTTTGTCACCAGTCACAAAAGCCGCCCGCCGCAGTTGGACGGCGCTGGAGGACTGTGGGTTCAGCATGGCGGTGCAGTGGCGCGGCCACACGGGATTTGGTGCCACTGTGACGGAGGGATCCCCGAGATACGATGATGTCTGAACACAGGTCAGGGGCACCAATTGATGCCCAAGCCTGTGCTGCCGCAAGAAGAAGGAAGTGGCCATTGGTACTGCTCTGCAGCAACAGCAGCACCGCACACAGCCGCTGCAGAGCTGCAGAGCTGAGTGTGGCGCAGCTGCAAATCGGTGGCCTCAGGCGTGCTCGGCATTGCACAGCTCTGGTTGTCGCAAGCACTTGTGTGAAAGTAAACTTGATAACGGGTTGCTTACCCGATGCTGTTGTGGCTCTGGCCAGGCAAGACTGTGGGGTGAGTTCTCCACCTGGTCAACACCAAGCAGCCCCATTCTGCATGCGCGACCCAGTACCCTCGAGGGCTAAGGGTGCTGCAGAGCGGTGTTTGAAAACAAGTTTTTGTGTGCACTTGTGGGCACCCAAGAGCCCCTGGAGGTCATGGAAGTCAGCATGAAGCAAATGGCCATGGCCGGCCCCGCACAGACATACACATAGCTTGGCAGAGTAAAAAATAGCATGGTCGGCACCAGACAGGCTTGAATGGCCGGCAGGCTAGGAGCTCGCAGAGTAGTGATGTAAAATGACAGACAACTAATACTTGCGCGATGCCGCCAACACTCATGTGGTTTTGCGGGTGGAAAGCAGCAGCTGCAGCAGAAGAGAGCATGACGATGCAGCTTAGATTTACAACTGGCAGCAGCTACTTGAAGCTTTGTGAACATAGCAGCTGCAGGTGGCTGGTACAGCAGGAGTGGTAGCAGCAGCAGCCGCTGCTCCTGACTTGTGATGATAAGAGCTCAGCTCTCCATGTCAGCTGCCAGGCACTGCCGCCACTGGTGCCCCCGCCTCCTCTGCACCACCACACACGGCCACAAAGTTTGAGTACCACCTGTGGTGCGTATGCGCGTATTGTGTGAGAGGCAAAGGTGGGAAGGCTTTGTTCGCCAGTACTTGTCTGCCTCCATTATGGGAAAAAAAATGGATGGCCACCTCAGCTGTTTGGGGTCCTGTTTCAAGGAACTAGCAGTCCCCATTTACCTTTCAAAAGAGAAGCCTTTGCTTGCAAACGTGCAGTGATGTATGTGCAATGTACCTGTACGTTGCTTGTGATTTAAACCATACATGTGACATGTGTACTTTCAGAAGTGTACTTGTAGTTGCGTTAAGGTACCACTGTCGCTGTTGTTTTTACTGACATGAGTGGTCCGCATGTGCCGCGGGCGGGTGCAGCAGAGCGGCAGCCCTCTGACCGCTGGCGGTGGCAACTCTGCAGCTGGTGCACTGACCAAGTGTGCCCGCAGCGCACAGTTTTCCAGTCTGCATATCATGGCGCTGCCCAGGCCACTCCTTTCATACGGCGAAGGTACTCCCGCATGCGCCCGCCTTAGGAGGCGTGGCAATGTTGGTTCGCTACACCTGTGCTTGTGTGCTCACGCAACTGCCTGGTTGTTGCTTGACTGTGGTAATTTTATGACTGGGCAGCTCAGATGCCCCCAGGCACAGAGATCAATGGCAATGCTTGAAGTAATTCAAGCCATGCACAGCCTGGGGGAGGGAGGTTGAGGTGCCATGCATATGCTGCAGCAGAGTACATGTGCACAGCGTTTGCTGGTAATACGCACCCGTGATGACGATGTGAAAAGATAGGGGCTGCCACACGTGCTAGAGGTGCAGCTTTGCTCCGTTGCTGGATGCTGCTGCTGCCACTGTTAAACGAGTCTTTAAACAACCTGATATCAGAAGTGTACATGTACTGCACGCGCACGCCATGTGCAAAGGCCTTTCCGCGCCCTACAGTCGTGGAGCTATTAGTTTTATACTTCTAAGTACATGCACATACTTCGAAGTACATACAGAAGTACATGTAGATGTGGTGCACACTGTAACCTGCCAGCAAGAAGGGACAGCATGTTTGGTCATGCTTTGTCCAGTCACACGCGCGCCATGTGCGCAGGGCTTGGAGCGGGATTCAATGAAGGTCAACCGGACACATGTGTACATGCATGTGCCTCTCAAAACTTTGAGTCAAAAGCACTTGTGTTCAAACCCTCAGGACCGGGGTGGCACCATACGCTGCCGTATGTCCAGCTGGACAACTCTTGTGCAGAGCAGCATCATGGAATTGACATACTACATAATTTATGTTTTGGGTGCGAGCTGTGGGTTACAGGTTTGCCCTGTTTGCTGTGCATGGACAGCAGCACAGGCGGCCATGCTCCGTCGTGGCGCATAAAAACAGAGAGTTTGTGTGGCGATGTGAGTGCCCAAAGCAACAGCTGATAGCTCGCAGCACTGCAAGGGGCAAATTGTTGTCACCTGGCGCCATGGCGTGACTAAGTGCTTTTCGTGCACGTGTGGCGCCATGGCATATGACTACTGTGCTTTTCGCATGCCACCACATAAAAACGTGCATGTGTGTGTTCACATGCGCGCCAAGACTGCGCTGCTAGCGGCGGCGCATGTGAACATGCTGTCGTTCCGAACGCCACTCTGGTATTAGTGTCACAATCTATTTTTTGGGGGGGTGCCGGACCTTGTGGTCATTTTTGCTTTCATGAGAGTGGGCAGAAAAACATCATCCTTGTATACAGTACCAATACTGTATTTCGAAGTATACTTCTTGAAGCATACGGTACTTTGGAGTATGTGTATGAAACCTTACTTAGGAGGGATAAGCTCCAGGTCTCCCCACCGATTAGGGGACATTCTGTATGTATGGCTCGCCGCCGGCAGGCCGCATTGAAAAAATATACCATGCTCATAAAAATTTATACAATCATGTTCACTGCAATTTCATGAAATGGTTGAGAAGCGGAGGGGCAGCATCACAAAGCATCCTGCAATGCCGAATTTAACGGCGCCTGACATGATGCGCAAGAGACAGCACGTGCTACCACTACTAGTGCTCCAGCATACCGCACGGTGTGCAGTGGGGTTTCCCCAAGTTTGCCTGGCTATGTGCACACTCCACCTTTACAGGTGGTTTTCATGTGCAAAGCCGCACCAGCCTGTGCGCATGGATGCACATCCCAACAGCAGCAGATGCTGCCTGGTGCAAGCGCATGTGCAGGTCAACACACGTGAAACAACAACCAGCAGGGTAGCAGAACTTAGTACCAGTACCTGTCACTCAGTAACAAGGCAACATGAGTGAACTTAGGAAAAGGGTGCGATCCATTTGTGCAAGCGTGCACACCATGATGGGCGCACTGCAGCCGCCGGCATTTGAGTATGTACAAGTGACTGGCGGCATGCGTTGTAAAAGGCAATGCGCATGGTGGCAATGCACCATGACTGTGCATGCAGCGCTCCGGATGGGAAAAAAGTGGTGTGAACCATGGGTGAAAGGCTGACCAAACACGCTACCCGCAGTATGACGCCAGCTCTGATCGAATACATAGCGCGGGTGGGGTGTTCTGCTGCTGACATGGCGTATCTCTTGGACGCATGACAACCAAAAAGGCTAAAAACATGCTAGCTGGTCAGCTAGCTGGGCGGGGGGATGAAATGGTGCAGCAGAGGGCAGGACTGTGCAAATACCAGAGTGCACAAAATGCTGGGGGCACTGCACTGCAGCGCTGGTGGAGCCAGCCACTACCAGCACCACCATCAGTGCTGCAAAAAGGCACTGGCGCCAGCTGCGCAACAACTTGAAGTAGTGCTACTTGCACCAAACGGAGTGCCACTTGAAGCGCGCACATGGGCCTGGACCAGGTGGTGGTCGCATACTTAAAAACTAGTCACAGTAGTAGTCTACTGGACCAAGCCCGCTGTGTGTCACAAGGGGGGCTGCTGTGGGCTGTGTCCATAGGGCGGCTTGCTGAGCCAGCCGCACATGTGACATACCAGCTGCAGTGCACCCCTCACACAGCGGTGGCCACAGCTCCCTCGTCCGCACCAGCGCCCGTGCCATCACTGCTGCTGTCCTGCGCAGCAGTGCCGGTGCTGCCGCCGCCGCCCTCGCCCCCATCACCCACAGCAGCAGCGCCTTCGGCGAACGCGTTCTGGGCCTCCACATCCCCCTCTGCCTCGCTGTCACTGCTGCTGCTGCTGCTGCTGCTGGCGTCACCGTCGTCTGTGCTGACAAGGCTGCCCTCCGCAGTGAACCACACATGCCCCTCCGCGTCCGTGATCTTGGCAACGTTCACCATGCCGGAAGCCGCCACCGAGTGCGCCGCCACCGTCGCCGCCCCCTTCCCCTTGGCATTCTTGCGGTGATGGTGGTGGTGGTGGGGCACGGTGTCGGTGGGAGCAGAGGCGGCGGCGGGGGCGGCGGCGGCGGTGGCGGCGCGCGCCCGCGCCTGAGCAAAGACTACTGCATCGTTTATGTGGAGGAAAAGGGTGTCCGGAGTGACGCGGTCATAGAAGCCGGTTCGCTCCAGCAGGCGGCGCTGGGGAGCGCCCCAGTGGCACATGAGCAGCTTCACGCCGCGGTCTTCTAGGGTCTGCGGTGCGGTTGCAGCAAAAGGGGTGTGTGTGGAAAGGGAAGTGAGAATGTGGTGTTTGGGTCAGGTGGTTGGGAGAGGCAGGCGGGTATGGGGCTTGGGTGTGTGGGGGGGTGAAATAGCGACAGGGCAGGCGTGACACAGCAGGGAGGCATGCGGTGGCAGGCGCACGTGAGCTGTGACCAAGGTGACCTACACAGCTGCTTGAGTTTTTGGCAAATGGTTGTGAACACCAGCTCGGGAATGGTGCACTGGCACGCGAGTGTCATCGACGCACATGCATCCTATGCTGGTGGTAATATTGCTTCCGCCACTTGAGCAGCACCTGAGCTGACACACCGCACCCCAGCATCGATGCTCCCACCACTTGAGAAGCACCTGTGCCAGCACACAGCATGTTTCTCACCACTTGAGCAGCACCGAGCTGATGCAAAGCAGCACACACCACACACCGCACCTGAATGAGCTGTATCAGGGCCCTCAGCGCGCTGATGTCGATGGCGGTGATGGCGCCTGCATCCAGGATCACAGTCAGCACGCCCGGCTGAGCTGCTGCCCCACGCACATGATCTGCCAGCGCATGGCTGTTGGCAAAGTTCAAGGACCCATTGAACTTCAAGATCTTGATGCCCTTGTGCTCGCGCCCACCAGGGAAGTCGCCCAGGGGGCGGTAGATCTTGGTGCCTGGCAGCCTGCCAGGTTATGTGGAGAGCACAGCGACGGCGCAGGTCCGCACGCCACTTTTGGGTGAGTATTTGCAAGGTGCCGGGGTGCGTGATTGGCGCCCGTTCCCCATGCGCCCCCTCGGTGCGGCTATTAGATATCAAGATGATGTGCAAGAGGCACAAGGGGTTCCCAGTAGCAGTGGCTGCCATGGCTTGGGCAACATGCCAGGTCAACGCCTGTAGGATGACTCATGTGCTAGGTATGCGGACGCTGAGGCAAGCTCATGGAGGGCACATGCGTGCATACTACCTAATACTTCCGAAGTACTTGGAAGCTTACCTCAGTAAAAGTACCGAAGTATAATAGCTACGTAGTACCACGTGCTACATGTACTCTTCAAGTACTACTAGTAGTATTTCGAAGTACCGGTATATGGTAGTTCGAAGTGTACTGTAGTGAAATTTGGTTCACTGGTAGCGGTTCATGCGCTATGTGCACAAGCTGCGTCATCGCAGACACAATGGTTGTGACAGTCCTGTGACTGCTAGCCGCCAGAGCATGCCGCCAACATCCTGTGGCGACCCGGCAGGCAGGTGAAATATTGCTGGGTGTAACCATGTACGTATCGTGGGTAGAGAGCAATACTGTGGCTTGCGCCGCGCCACCCCTGCTGCTACCGAGGTGCAGTGATATGGCATGCACTCCACTGAACAAGAGGACATGGTTGACCGGTACATGGTGCGGTGGGCATGGCAGTACCATGCCTCAGCTACGTCAGTACGTCGACACCAATGGGCAGAGTGCGGGGAGGGGACACTGGTAGGGGCTGCGGTGGTCAGGTGCCATGCGTAAGCGCAGCAGGGCTCGTACGGATGTATGGTTTGGGCGAGTGCTCACCTGCCGAGTGTGGTGACCTTGGCTGTGGCGGAGCGCCACACCAGCAGGATCAGGGACATGGCCACGCCTCCGTAAATGCCCCACATGGCACCTGCACACACCACCATGTCACAACAAAAATTGTTGGCAACCGTGCAGATGGTGCTTTATAAGGCCGACTCTTATAGCGGGCCCAAAGTGACCCGTCGAAAAGTGCAGCAGCAGGTTGCGCAAGGCCCGGGTGCACCACAGCAGCGGGCTGCGGGCCGGGTGGTGGCGCTGCTGGGAGGGCACAGGTCCTGCCTAGCCGCTGGTACACCCTGGCTTGGTGCTGGGGCGCCCCGCCGACCGTCTGCACGGTTGTTGTGCTTCACGGCACTTCTCGCCCTGCTGTTGCAACTGCAATTCATAGTCGCCCTTCGTACTTTTGCTCCAGCGGAGGGTCACTTTGCTCCAGCGCGGCTGCCTGGAGAAGAGTGCCGGGCACTTTGCTCCAGCCAGCTCGCCCGTCGGAAAGTGCCCTCGCTGGGCAGAAAGGGGCACTCGCCCTTCTGCTGCTGCACTTCGCAACGGGTCACTTCGGGCCACTATGAGAGTCGGCCTAACCAGAGGCAGCACAAATGCTGGCTCCCTTTTCGCCATCAGCAAGCTGGAACCGGAGCAATTAGAGATTGCGCTTGCGGCCACCATGCTTGGCGCGTAGACAAACACCAGTGGCGGGCCAGTCAGAAGCTGTGCGCTGTTACGTATAAGTATACATGTACGGTACTTTAAATATACTTCTTGAAGTATACAGTACTACTAGTAGCACACACATACCGTACATGTATATAGTGGTAGGTGCTTGAGTGAGCCGCAGCTCTGCGCATTTCTGCAGGTCAGCTGCTGAAAGCGCCTATTTCAACTACTTGAAGTACCAACTTCAACAGGGGCCCTGCGCAAGGCGCTTCTTGGGTGTTTCACCCTCACAGCACTGGCCCAAACCCATGACACGCTACCTACCTCCTCTTCTGCGCTTGTGCCACCTGTTGGCATGCAGCGACCCTGGCACCACTCAACACTTGGACTTCTACAGTCACAGATGGCCATCGCCGCCAGCAAGTAAAAATACCATTGAATACAGTAACAAATACCAATAATAATTCAGAAGTACCAAATACGCAAGTCTACTTAATGAATACAGTACAGTAGGAATGATAAGCACTGTACCATATACATATACAGGGTATGAAGTAGTAACCCACCTGTGAACATGCACAGCACCAGCGTGACGACCCAGATAATAAAGTCGGGCTTGCTAACGCGGTAGTACTCCGCGCCCTGCCTAAACTCCACCAGCGGCGCCACCGCCGCCAGAATGATGGCCGACAGGATGCACTTGGGCAGGTAGTACAGCTGCTCCGTCACCAGCGTCAGCGCCAGCACGGTGACCAGCACTGCAAACGCGGTGTGCATGATGGTGCGCGCCCCCAGGGCTTGGACGATGGCGGTGCGGGAGAATGATGCGCCGCTGACAAAGGCACCAAAGAAAGAGGAGAATGTGGTGGCGAAGCCCAGGGCAAAGAGCTCGCGGTTGGCGCTGATGGCGTACCCATTCCTGTGGGAGGCATTGGGGAGAGTGACGGCAATGCAGTGGGAGGGATCAGTAAAGGTCATGTAAAGGGCTGAGTTTTGATCACTAGTGAGGGGTCAGATAAGGTTTGTGTGAGTAGCGTGAGGACAGAGGTGCGGAGGCAGGCGGGGTATGGCTCCAGCAGCGGCAGCAGCCATGGTGTGCCAGACAGAGGTGCACACAGATCAGAGTTTCGGTGCCAAGTCACAGCTGGGGTCGCATGTGCATTGATCTGCGGACATGTGCGGTGCCACCACCAGCAGGGGTGTACATTTATAGCAAGGGGGTCGCAGGCGAAACGTGTGCACTATGCTGGTGCAGAGAGCTACAGGCAGCGCTACAGCACCACTCACATTAAAGCTCTTCTTGTTATCTCACGCTAGGTCCGAGAATACCAATGCTTGTGAGTGCGATGTGACAACTGTGATATATATATGTGTGTGTTTATACCCCTTGAAGTACCGGTACTTCGAAGTGCCGGTGCACACAAAGTATATACCGGTATACCCATAAAGTGGCGGTTATTTCAGGTACCTGCTCTGGTACTTTTATGTGAAGTGTAATAGTGGCTGGTGCTTTTCATGGCTTTGCTGGGCCGCCCAGGCCCTATCCTGCAAACCAAAGGTAGCACCTACTCATGGAGTACTTCAGTATCATCTGGTATGCAGCAAAAATAAAAATATGTTTCTGAAATAGTTAGAGATCAAAACATGATCGCACTACAACTTCACAAAACAAAATTCTTACAGATCATTATACACAATTCAAGCGGTATGCTACATGCTGTGTGGCAAGCGCTGCGGCCCTCAACACAGCAGTCTCTCCCACCTGTCCGCAAAGGATGTTGTCAGGGAGAGGAACACGGCAAAGACAAACAGCGCTATCAGCAGGCTGTTGAAGATGGACTCCAGCAGCACGTCGCTGCTGCTCTTGCCGGGGATGGAGGGCAGGGATGGCACCTCCAGCTTGGGGAAGCCAGAGGGTATATGGCCCACCACCTGACATTGAGGCGCAACAGAGCACGGCGCAGCAGTGGCAGCAGCAGTGGTATGTGATATACATGTCGTGCACAGAGGCACACACCGCACGGCGCAACAACGGCAGCAGCAGTGGTATGCTACTGAGCTGTTGAGTGCAGAGGTGGCATGGCATTGCACGCTGCTGACAACTTGTCACGCACTGCGACGTGCCATGTGGCAAGATGTGAGCATGTGCGCTGACTTGCCAGCGCCGATAGCAGTACATTGAGCCCTACAAAGCAGGCAAGCATTGCCACCTATGCGGTGCGCAGGCGTGTGAGCAGGGTGTTGCTGCTGCAGCACAGCAGCTACATCTACAATTATTTCAATAACACCAGATATTAAGGCGCAAAATTACACGGCTTCAGTGATGAACACAGTGAGTGGTGATGAAACAAGGCAATCGTGCAGAGCATGCAGGTGCTGGCGCCAGGTGCTCCATACGCGACGAGAGAGGGCGCGCCACAAGCTGGAACAGGAGCAGTGGCAGCAGTGCTCAGCGGCAGCAGGATGAGTGATGGCCTAGGCTTGCCTTGAGGCCATGTTCCGTGTCCAGGCTCATTTGCGACGTGATGACAATGGACAGGATCACCAGGATGATCTGCCAGGGCATGGGCTGCTTGGGCAGGTATCGCTTGTTGAAGATCTGTTGTTGGACAAGTGCAAGTGGCGTTCACGCAAGCACCAGCGGCAGAGATGCCAGCACCTAACGTCAGGGCGTCCATGTGTGCACATGCTCAATGCTGGCATGCGCGTGTGACTGTGACGCTGAGCACAGGTGTTGCATATTCCACATGGTTGTCTGTCATGCAATGACAGCCATAGACAGGGGGCAGGCAAATGTGACTAGTGCAGAGAAAAACACACAGCGCCACGCTTTGCAGCACACATGGAGTTGCTCTGCAGCAACTTGTGCACACCTCATGCTGTGAAAAAGAGGCTTTGTACACTATCAAACGACAAGAATGGCTGTCATCTTTTCGGTACATGTACGTGCTGAATGAGCCAAAATCAATAGCTGGACTTGCACATACCGCACATGCGTTGCTCGCGCTCTGCAAATACTGCGTCACAAATGGACAAGGGTGTCAGCGCTGTGATGGCGGCAAACTACAGCGCGTCCGAAACCTGTGGCAAACATGGCAGCAGCAGATAACGTTACCTGAAATCAGAGTCCAAGAGGCCGCTTGCATGCCACACACTCAAACGGCGATGTGCGCACCCACCTTGCAGATGTACAGGAATGCGATGCCGCTGAGGCCCATGCCAATGGACACCCAGTTCCAGTTGTCAAATTCTTGGATGGCTTTCACCCATAGGGCGGGCAGGAAATCGTCGTTGCCAAGGCTAACACCCAGCAGTCCGCTCAGCTGCAGCGGGCGGTGCAGGGGTGATGAAACGCGAGCAGCGGCAGAGGCGGTAACACGTCAGGTTGTGTTAGTCCCACATGGAGCAGCAGCGACTGCTGGTGTGTACAAGGAGCAGGTGCTAGCCACTACTCCTGCTGCTGCTGCACTGACAGCCTCGATCACTGCGCGTGCATGCCACAGGCGCAGCTGCCACTGCTGCATCGTTGGCCTGCCACTACCGTACGCACGTGCAGGTGCACACGTAAGGGGCAGTGGCATGACACGTGCAACAGCACACACGCTCCGCATTGCGCACACTACCCAACGCAGCAGCAACAGCATGGCGCCACAGCTGAGGCCACAGCATGCCACTTACACACACGCGTGCGCAAGTAGGTCCACACACTCGCACCTGTGAGGTGCCGATGACAAAAGCGCCGCCGGTGCAGAAGCCAGACAGCACCGGGTCCGAGAGGAGAACCGTCACAAAGCTGAGCCTGAAGAACCAGAAGAGCAGCTGCCACACGCCCACCAGGCAGCTGAAAAACGCCATGCGCACCATGTGCCGTCGTTCGAAGGTGTGCACAGGTGAGGAACAAGGTGGCAGGAGGGGGGACACGAGCAGATGGGAGAGAAGGGGGAGGCAGCAGTGGGGAATTTGGGCATGTGAAGAAGCAGACCAGGTGCAGGTTAGACACAGGCGTGGGTGCGCGCAGTGTTGTGATGGGCGGGCAGCAGCACCTCGGCGGCTGCAGTGCCCACATGTGGTACGCCTGCTCCTCCGGTGTACCACTTGCTCACTCACGGCGGGTGCACTAATCATGGGTCACACATTCTTACAGAAGTGCACCACCTGGCACATATGCATATGCATGCCACCCACACCACATTTGCACCCAGCATCGCTTAGATGAGCTTGTGCGGTTGTGGCTCACACAGTGGTGAGCTGTTACAGTGCTACACAGAAGAAACCTGGGCTTGCACCATGGTCCGCAAGCCATGCTGGTCCACCCTGCAACTTCCTTTGCAGGTACAGTGCCTGCACAGGCAGACCGTGCCTTTGAGCCTCAAAGCCAGCAGCTATGAGTAGTACTGCTATTTTAAAAACAAGGTGCGGTCTTGTTGCTGCAGTCGCAGCTTGGTCAGTCGCAGCTTGGTGAGCGCGCTCATCTCGCTCACCTCAGGAACAACGTGTACTTGATGGTGATGGCGATGTTGTCAGGGTCCGTGCTGGTGGCAATCTCATCACCCAGTGCGCTGCGCACCGATTCACCCAGCTGCATTGTTGAAGTGCAAGTTGAGGTTGGGCACGGCAGCATAGAAGCAGCAGCATGCGTCTAAGAAGCAGTTTGCCGATTTGGAAGCAGGCTCAGTGAGTGCCCAGGTGAGAATGGCATAGTTGGGCTACCACCACGGTTCCACCAACATGCACGAGCTGCGGCTGCTGGTGCATGCGACCCCCAGGGTGCGCGCAACTGCGCTGTCTGTGCTGTGGCATCACGAATGACTCTAGCAACGGCGGGTTGGTCGTGTGCACCACAAATTGCAGTCGCAATGAACTGCCTGCGATCACTGCGCAGCCGCTAACAGGCATGCTGCCAAACCACCTCAGTCACTACGACATGCCTGCGGCTTGCAACCAGCACCAGTTTGAAACGAGTGTGCTGGCAGAGCAGGGCAACCATGGTATGGCTACCGTATCGCGCATGCACAACGGGGGCAGTTGGTGTGACGCCTGCTTGGTCTATGGCTGGTTATGTTGTAGTAGATGGTTCACATGTGCTTTGAAACTCACAAAGAGGGCCTCGATGGCACTGGCGCCAAGGCTCAGCTGCTTGCAACCAGCCTGACACACGCACACAACAGCGCGCACAGGCAACACACAAGTGAGGAGAACAGGTATGGCAGTAATGACTGGTGCGGGTATCATAGCTGCAGTGTGTTGACATGCACATGCTGGGGGTGTGGATCCATGCACTAGTCAGCGCAAGACTGGTTAGCACATCGGCAGCAGCTACTGCTGCTTGAGGGCTTTGAAACAAAGATCCTCTGCCGTGCGTTTACTTACTGCTTATTGCTGGACTATGAAGCACATGTACATACCAGATTGAAGCGTACAAAATGCGCCCACACTGCAGCCATGGGTGCAGCGGCATGATGCACGCGTACAGCACAGGGAGGTCCAGACTTCGAAAGTATGCACAGCTCTAACATGCGCGATAGCATTTGTGCATGGATGCACGTCAATGAGGAACGGCCATCCACTCATGCATGGGCACCCACAGATACCATCTACAGTGTAAATGATGAGTATCAGCACAACCGCTACGTTATTACTGCTGCTCACCAGTAGCGCGTAGAAGGCGGGCGGGGTGAGGCACGTGTACAGGCCGTACTGCGGTGGTAGGTATGCCAGCGCCGCATACGCCAGCCCTGCATATGAGAAATAGAGGTTGTGCAGGGACGGACAGGGGCGGACACAGAGTACAGAGACTTATGAAGCACCAGCGATGTGCGTGCCCATCGGCAGCGGCACACCACACAACAAAAGAGGCTGCAGTTGCCCTGCGCGGAATCGGGGCCAGGATTTGAGCATCTGACAGCGGTGACTGTTTCAGTGTGTGCCACAGCGGTGCCATGCTGCCAAATACACCAAATAGAGGTTTGTGCAGATATGGAGTACAACAGCAGGAGGGGCACTTGGCACATGTATTAAGTGGTACAGATACCCATGGACACAGGTGTTCTACTTGAGAAGTACGCTGCAGTTTGTACAGAGGTCGATACTGTTACTATATACTATGCTAGTGTGTGGATTTGCGCTGCTACAGTATCTATACAGGGCGACGCATGGCAATTTCACTGGTACGACTAGCAGTACATGCCAGCATGCACGACCTGGGTTCTCTGCACGCCCACAAGTGCAAAGCATAAAGCTGTCAGCTAGTAGACCCCGGGTCTTACCTGTAGGTACAGTGAGGATGCCCTCCACCAGCCCTGCTGCAGCATCGGGCAGGACAAAATCTTTCTTATAGGTGGCCAGCGTGTGCAGAATGGGGAATGGCGACGCGGCCAGCGCCGCCATGTCCTTGGCAGACTTCACATGGGCCGTCCTGTCATGCACACGCACAAAAGCACACATCAGTGGTAAAAAGCAAAGGCATACATTGGCACTCAACTCAAAGTGGAGTGAAGCTCAATTACTCACGCCGGCGATAAGGTGCAAGCAGTGCACGAGCACCAAATGATACCCACATACGTTGCATGGGAAACTTGGTGGCGTTGATTTTCATGCGGAAAATACTTTAGTGTGCACTCACGGCGTATAAACGCCGCATCATCCACACCAGTGACTCACGCACACATTGTTGTGACAACAGCCATGCCCTGCCAGCTCTGTCACGGTGTGCCAGCAATGTCTTGCACCATCATGCTTGCTAGCTGTCACTTGCAAGTCCTGCGGCACCTTTTATGAGCTAGGTAGCACTGTGCGCCCTGAGTGAACCGCATGCTCAAGTGGCCGAAAGTAGTGCCTCCGCTGCACACCGAGTCACTGGCCGCTGCAGTGCTGTAGTATACGGTATTGCTGTAGATTACGCCAGCATTGAGCAGTATAACCAGTGTCACACGGTGTTACGCCAGCATTGAGCAGTATACCCAGTGTCACATGGTGTCAAACAAATCAACAAGGTCAATCATCGAATTTCAAAGGAACACAGTCTGCTGAGCACAGACACAGAGACAAAACTCTCCCGGGTGTGCACGACAGCACCAGCCACAAAATGCAGTTAGCCGTTGCAATAACTCACTCTTGCTTGGCGTGCTTGACCTTGCCGGTCAGGTAGGCGCCAACCGAGGCCAAATCCTGCTTCATCACATCGAACAGTGACTGCTTGCTGCGCAACAGCACAGCAGCAGCGCAACACCAGGGCAGTTCTGTTACGAACGAGTCACAGATACGATATGGCTGGCGGAAACGGCGCCGAGACTGGACGAAAACACAAATAAGCCTCAGATGTAAAAAAATCCAGCAGCGAGCAGTGTCACAGTGAAGGTTTCACGGTGCTTTCACAGCAGCACGCGCAGCTGCTGCTATTTGACGCGCGTGCTGGCCCGAAAGCCCGCGAAGACAGCAGTTGACTTGTTGTTGAGCTTGTGACACATACAAAGCGTACACAGGCATCGGCACAGGAACTGCTAGCGTGTGGTTGAGACCTGTTGCTGCTGCATTGCCAGTCACAGCCATAGTGACGCCAGCCGCTAGTGCCGCTGTCGCCACCGCCGCCATCTCCACTTGAAGTGGGTGAATTTGTTCAGTGTGCGCATCTTTGCATAGTGTCATCTCCTATCACAGAAGGTGCCAGGCACCAGCTCCAGCAGCAGCGCCTGTACATGCTAATGAATCTGCTTTGGTGCTGGTAATGGTGGTGGTCGTACGAGATAACTCGTGCGGACACCGGCGCTGCTGCTGTGTCTCGCAACAGTTGCCGCTCGGCACACGTTTCACACGCAACTGTGTGCTCTCACACCCCCCCCCCCACACACACACATTTGACATCGGTGTGACTGCCGCGCACACAGAATGACAGCGCGTTGCGTGGTGACGTGGTGGCGGCAGGTGCAGCGCAGCAGCCCAAGGCAAGAGAGGCGGCACTATGCGTGTCTACGCACCTGGCAGCGGAATCACTGCCAAAGCCCAGGCCTTGGAAGCGGTGTAGGAGCTCATCTTCCGTTTTATAGGTTGCCTCGGCACCCCCGGTCCCCCAGCCCCCTTTGCCGGGCAGGTCCTCGACGCGGTAGGCCTCGTCCCCTGCCGCCTCCATGCTTGTCTGCACTGCCTCCCTAGGCGCGAGTTGGAGACTGTGAGGCATGCATCTCCCATCTGTCTCCATTTGGTGATCTGCGGCCCCAAACTTGAAGTTGAAAAACATGGTCCTGCCGCAGACCTGACTCTGCAGAAATCTGTGTATAGCCGTCAGGGCGCGAACAGCTGGGGCAAAGTAGCGCAAAATGCAACCAATATGTTGTGAACACAGGTGTACAGCCAATACAGAAACTGTATTTGTTGTGGGGCGCTCTCTCTCTCTGAGGAGCCCTGGTGCCAGCTGCCAGCACCCCCCGCTCTTGAGCTGCGGCTGCAGCAGCGCATGGCCATGACCAAACATATAAAATGAACACACCACCACCATGCTGTCCGGCACAAAAGTATAGGTAAAGAAAAAACAATGCATGTGGCAGCGCAGGCGCCCGCCCAGCAGCAGCAGCACGGCGCAGCATCGCTCAGCAGCGAGCCTCCACCAGTGCTCAGCGGCAGCGCCCGGCACCAGCAGTGCTCAGCAGCAGCAGCAGCAGCCGCGCACCCCCATCGGTACTACTGGTACCCCCTGTGGGAGCGGCGGCGGCGCTCTCCTATCACCCGCTCTGCTTGGGCACGGGGGGCGGGCTCACACTGCTGCCGCCACCCCAAGCCACCAGCCCAGACCCAGCACCACTACCGCTGCCGCTGGCATGGTGGGCTCTGCTCGCTCGAGGCGTGCCCTGCTGCTGGCGGCTGTTCCTGCGCGGGGTTTCGCCGCCGTGCCGGTTCCGTGGCGTCTCAGAGTGCAGCCCCAAGGGGTAGCCCGCACACGCACCGTCCGCACTGCTGGCGCCCAGCACCATGCCGCCCCCCCCGCCCACATCCCCCACCTCGATCGGCTCTAACCGCGTGGGCATTGATCGCCGCCCCCCCGCCAGTCTTGAGTGCAGGGGCTGAAGGCGCGCCGCTGCGCTGCCGCCGCCGCCCCCCGCCGCCCCCCCCGCCCCTGCCGCGCACATGTGGTTGGTGGGCGCGGACGCAATTTTACGCACGCCGAAGGCTGAGGGCCCCCCGCCACCGCCGCAGCGCAGCCCTCTCTCTGAACCCATGGGGCTTTCGAGGGGGGGGAGGCGGGGCGACCCCTGCACGCCTGCTGACCGGGAGCGCAGCAGCACACTGCTGGCCGCCCGCTCGTGCAGGCCCATGGAGGCTGGGGACAGCAGAGGGTGAAGACCCGCCGCTGCTGCGGCTGCGCCAGTGTGGTGGTGGCCGTAGGGAGGGGGGTGGTGGGTGGCGGCGTCACGGCCGCTGCCGCCGCGGAAGAAAACGCCGCCGGTGCCGCCGCTGCCCATGCTCCTGCAGCTGCTGCTGGCGGCGGCGGTGCCCTGCGCTTGCAGGCCGCGCTTGTGCGCCATGCCCAGCATCATGTACTCGCCAGTCATGGGGTCGCGTGGCCGCTCCACCTGTACGTCCGACAGGAGTGAGGTGTGGCAGAGGTAGGGTGAGCTGCGCCAGAAATGGTGGCAGCAAGTGAATATCATAATATATATATACCCTTGGTGTATACTTGTACCCATCTAAAGTACATGCGTCTTGAACTATACTTCGAGGTACTTCGAAATATACTTATTGAAGTAAACTTCAACTTGTACTTCTAGAAGAAGTGTGTGCGTTAGCAAGGGCTTTTGCCCTCAGCTGCAACTTCAACTTGCATTTGTGGTGCGACAGTCTGATGCACACAGTTCTGCGCCTAGGGCTGTGACGCTGACCATCACCACTCGTAGTTGTGACCCCGTGACTTCCTAGGGCAACGCTAGCCTCCAAGATACCTCCAGTAGCACCTCTGAAGCAGTAATCCACCAGAGAGCATCGGGCATGCTACTGCCGCGCAAACGCTCTGTTGGCAAGCATTATGCTTAGCGTTGTGCACTGCTGAGCTACTTACTCTGACGCAGCCCGCTGCACACTGACTGCTTCCGCTACACATTTGCTGTGTGTGCAACTTGCAGGCACTCCAGAAGCACACAAAGTACACGTGCACACATACACTCCACAATTTCACACCAAACTTCAAACGCTGCGCCCACCCCCGACAAGCACGTATCGCTTCTGAGCGCACCCTACCCGCCCAATTTGATCAAGCTACTCAAAGTTTGTAGCGGTGCGCACATGATCTCATGTCTCTGGACAGATACACGAACTTGAAGTGCACCTATGCAATGCCCCCCCCCCCGCGCCCTGCCTCACCTGCGCGTCCGCCTCCTCCCTCGCCGCCTGTATGACATCTATAGGGCTGCCGTAACTGCCGTAACTGCTGGCACTGCCGCGACGCGACCCCATCCCCCCCGCATGCCCCGCCACCACCGCCGCCCCCTCCCCCAGCTCCAGCCGGTTCCGCGCCACAAAGCTCCCTTTGCGGCTCCCAGACCCACTCCCAGGAGCGCCGCCGCCGCCGCCGCTGCCACCACCCTCGCCCTCTGCTGCGGCCGCCGCCGCCGCCCGCACCGCACGGCTGCGCCAGAGCCCATCCTTCAGCGGCGAGGCGCTAGCCGGGCCCGCCAGCGGCGGCGACATGTTCATCCCAGACGCCGTGGGCCCCCCAAAGAAGCGTCCCGTGATGAGCTTATCGGCGGTCGTGGTAAGCGGCATGTGGTGCAGCGCCTCCCCCCCCTCCCCGTCTCCCGCCGTCGGCGTGTCGCAGGTGCCGCAGGGAGTTAAGACCCCCCCCCGTCCCGGCGTAAGACCCCCCGTGCTGCCCGCGCTCCCCCGTCCGGACCGCCCTCCCGCGAGCGCGCAGACAAACGGCACGTTCAGCGGCAGGAGGCTGGAGGGGGTGCCGGCGCAGGCGGCGGCGGCGGCAGTGGCGGCTGTCTCGTCGTGGAAGGAGCGGCGCTTGCTGGCGGGGCGGCGGGGGCGGCCCCCGCCCGAACCGGAAGTGTCGTTGGAGGTGGGTATTTCAACGGCGGCGGAGCTGCTGGCGCGGCGGCGGACGTGGGTGGCGGAGTTGGGGGTTTCGCTGCGGGCGGACAGGAGGGGGCCTGACGGCAGGCAGCTGGCGTTGTTGGCCTCGCTGGCGTCAATGTACAGGGTCTGGGGGGTGGGGGGTGGGCAGGGGGGAGGTGTGGAAAGAAGGAGGGGCAAGGGGGGGAGCAGGTGAGAGGTTAGGTAGGTGTTATGTGAGTGATGGGGAGCGGTGGTGGGTGTGGCTGCTGGAATGCAGTTTGGGATGCTGGTACATCATGTGCGTTCACATGTGCAGAGGATAAAGGACCCAACTTGCTGGCAATGCACTGGGTTGGTGGCTGCGGCCATAATCGTATCAAGTTTTGCAAACCATGCCTTCGCCAGCACCGGCAACAAGCGGCTGCATTCAGAGCATCAGTTGCATGCTGCAGCCATTGCGGACAAATGCTAGCAGTGAGTGCCAGACATCAGCAGCAAAGCTCTCCCCAACAGCGGTAGTGAATGATATCCCCACATGCCCAACCCGGCGCTCACAAGTCCCCCCTCCTTCACAGCTACTGCGCCATTATTTGTACACAAAGGTACTCGAGCAGCGAGTAGAAGTAAACACAGTGCTACCCGCCCCTCAGCAAACTAACAAATGCATACACCATATGGGTACTTGCACGGTAGGTAATGGCCAGACTCTGTCCACTGTACAACAAGCACACACTGCTGAACTTGCAACAGCCGTCATGAACACAACACCCACCACTGCATGGGCCCACACAACCCTGCAAAAAATTTCTCTATCACCAAACCCACATCCAACCAGCACCCCCCCCGCCCGCCGCATGCGCCCCTCTTCCCCCCCCGCCGCCACTGCCGCCGCCGCAGCCGCCGCGGCATGGGAGCCCCCTGCCCGGCAGGGGGGCCGCTCCCCCCCCCGCTCCCCCTCCCCCCAGCCTGCGGCAGAGCCAAGGGGGCCGTTGGGGGTGCCGGCGGGCTCAGCAAAGGAGGCGTTGCGGGAGTTTCTGGCAGAGCAGGCACTGCTGGGAGTGCCCGTGTGCCTGCTGCCGCCGCTGCCGCGGTGGCGGTGGTGGTGGTGGGCCAGGGCGTGGTGCGCGGCTGCCACTGCCGCCGCCTCCGGCGACGCGGCCGCGCAAAAGGCGTCCGGGGGAGGGCGCATGCGCGGGGGTGCGTGGACCGCGCACCGTTCCAGGCCTGTTCCTGGGACAGGTCCTGTGTATGGGGAACATTCTGCCGAGGCAACCGCGGAATCAAACGACTCCTCGACGTCGCTGTCGCTGTTGGTGTCGCTGCTGTACGTGCTCAGCATGTCCACGCCCCCCCCCTCCGACACCTCTACCTCCAGCGCAGCCACGCCCGCCACCGCCGCCGCCCCCGCCGCCGCCGCCGCAGCATCCGCCCCCCTCCTGTCCCCATACAGGGGGGGCGTGCCTGAAACCCCCCGGGAGCGAACTGTCTGTAGGCGGTCGCTGCTCCCCCCCGCGCCACGCAGCCGCCTCGGAGGGGGGCTGACACCTCCATCGTCATCACTGCTGTCACCGCCGCCGCGCAGTCCCGCCCTGTTGCTGGCCGCGCCGTCGCTGCTGTCGCCGCTGGTGTCTGCGGCCGTGGGGGCTGCATATGTGTGGTGCTCGGCGAGTGCTATGAAGGCGTGCTGGTGCAGCTGCTCCACGGACTTGCGGGCCGCGGGGTCGGCGGAGCAGCAGGAGTCTACAAAGGCGGCGGCGGCGGCGCTGACGGCGCGGTCGAGAGGGGGCTTTTCGCCGTTGGCTATGCGGTACATGGCGGCCATGGGGTTGGAGATGTTGGGCCAGGGCATGCGCCCCGTGAGCATTTCCACCACAGTGCAGCCCACGCTCCATACGTCCGCCTGGAGCAGGGGTGGATGGGGGGGGGATGGGGTGCATGTGAGGGTGGTGCGCGATGGAAGCTTGTGCCCACGACCCACGACCCACACAACCCACTTTTACCTGCCAACGCTCACACCACCAGCTAACCATCAGCACCAGCCTCCACCGCGGCAGCTGCAGTGCCGACTCACCTTGTACCACCCCGTAGACGTCTGCTGCCCGCGAATAACCTCGGGAGCCATCCAGTGGGGGGTTCCCTTGAGACCGCCGCACACACTCTCGTGCCCCATGCGCTTGGAAGCGCCAAAGTCTGCCAGCTTCAGGCTGCCGTCGCGGCACACCAGTATGTTCGCGCCTGCGAATGGGATGGCAGCAGGGGTTCGCAGCCGAGTTCGCGGGCGTGAGCGGCCGCAGTGGCAGCTTGTGAATGGTGGGCATGTGGGGTCGGCGCAAGAGAGGGGCGCTGCTGCGCGGTGTGCAACACAGGGCAAGTGGATACGCTACTCTGGTGCATTCAGAAGTATACAGTAGTTGCCATTGCTAGAAAAACTTGTCACCACTAGCAATAATCCATGCTGTTGACACCGACGTGCAGTGCTAGTGCACAGTAGCACCCGGGAGTTCACAGACGCGATGCGCACGTGTGTGGTTACCTTTGACGTCTCTGTGCGTGATCTTCTTGCCGTGAAGGTATCCCAGCCCATCCAGGATCTGCGCCACCACCGCGCAGCACCACCAACACCAAAACCGCCACCATCAGCAGCGGCAGTAGCAGTGGCCAGCAAGCCGCACCACAGAGGTCATAACACCACTCTGACGGGAGCTACACAGGCGGATAAACAGCCCAAGCAAATAGGGTCCATGCACAGGAAATCAGTGCGCGTGGCAGCTGAAATAACTTTTCCGCACGCACATGTCGTGTGTGGGGGGGCCTCGACTTCCCGTACTTCAACAAGCTCCCCGATAGCTGTTAGTTGCATTACGTGAGTGCATGCAGATACTTTTGAGTATATACTTCAAAGTACATCTATATCTTGAAATACTGCGTCGAACAACTTTGATTGAATCCCGCTTGGGGCGCAGAAAGCCCTGTGCACATGGTGACCTGAACAAGCATTATCAGCCATGATGCTGCTAGTGAACGAGATGGCAGTGCTCAGCACTGCACACTATAAGGAAGCCTCGCATAAAGTCGAAGTGCTCATGTACCAACAAGAGCACAAGAAACGGAGCACCCCATGCCTTGTACAGATGTGTGGCAACCACATCAGTAACCAATAGGCGCTGGCCGCCTGGTGCCGCCAACAGCGCGGGTATTCTGCTGCTGGGTGTTATCCAGCCAATCAATGCCCTAGTCGTTAGCTTCCCTCACCCATTTGCCATCATGTGGTGGGAGCGGGGGACACACGCTGGCTGAGCTGTCGCGCACAAATCACGCAAGGGTATACTACGTAGTAGTACTGAAGTACCGTCTAGTTCCCTATCAAGGCCCCCACCATAATTAAGGTACGTTTTAACTAGGCGACCATAATGATGCACCCCCCTTTTAACTGGCCGTGCATAATTATGTCACCCCCCTTTAAACTGGTGCTCCCTAAGTATGTTACCCCCCCTTTTAGACCTTAGCCACCTAATACTTTGCCTCCCATTCGCTTCGAGAACTGCCAGCACAGCCTGTTTCTGCTGTGTCCTGTGTTCACGTGTTGTTTCATGCAGTGTTACCGCACGCGGGCAGTGCCTTTTATGAATACGGTAGGGCTGAAGCCAGCTGTGTTATTGTCGGAGCTGGGCGGCGCAGCAGCAGGGGCGGCAGCAGCAGCATGTGCCTCCCCTCATTACAGGGCAGGACAGAGCTGTGCCCAGGCTGTGCCCAGGCTGTGCCCAGGCTGTGCCCAGGCTGTGCCGTCGGCGCTGCTGCCCCCCTCTCCGCGGGTGACCCTGGTGTTGCTGGTGCAGCAGCAGCAGCAGCACACAGCAACAGCAAGTGCTGGTGCCGGGGGAGGCAGCGCCAGGCCTCGGC
>JAULBY010009237.1:0-62726 GCA_032358315.1 Ophiocytium majus
GGAGCCAGGTCGAGAGGCGAGCGGGGCGTCCGAGTGGGCAGGCCGGCCCGCCATAGGATATACCGCCGTCTGGAGTCGCTACCTTGCACAGGTGCCACACGCGGCGGAGCTGGCCACCACAGCTTCGGCACAAGAAGGCGGGGACCAGGCTCTGAGGCAGGGGCCTGACGTGGTGCTACAGGGGAAGGGCCCAGCTGATGGGCAGGGGAAGGTGGCGGAAGAGGTAAGAGCTTGAGGGAGAGCTGTGAAAACCGGTACATCTTCGCTGAGAAAGGCAGTAGCAGTGTATTCTGCGTTTGTGTTATGTGAGTGTGCATGATGTGCCCATTATCCTTGGTCAAGTGCATTGAGCGTCTTGCCAGTATGCGTACCCTGCACATGCGTTTGCACCTGCTGTGCCTGTGCTATTCAGCTCTTGCACTGGCACTTGACAACTGCATGTGCCCTGGCACCGCGATACAACCTGTGCCAACACTACCGCAGCCTACATGACGCTCACAAGGGGCTCACACGGTACTGACGACATGCCGCCGCGGCAAATGCTGGTGCCGTCCTCCTTCCCTTTGTAGTGCCTACCTCTGCAGGACGAGGCACTTCACTCGAAGCTGGCAAGTTTGGAGTCATCAGCACATGGCGGGCAGGGAATGAGAGAGGCTGATGAGGGGGCCAACCAGGGGGAAGTGGGGCAAGAGGCGGAGGGGCAGGGCAGGGGAGAGGTGAGCTTGAGGGAAAGGGAAAGCACCCACTTGTATGCAAGTTTGATGCGAACCTCAGTGGTGGTATGCCATTCACCAGTGGCATGTGCGGGCGTATGACGGGGTCATCATCCCTGGCCGGGTGTGCTGTATGCTGTGCATGTGTGTGCAACTGTCGTGCCTATGCCACGCTGGCATATGCCCTGCGTGTCTTGCTCTAAAACTTGGTCCGCCATTCACGCCCACCAGGGTCACCTGCACCAGCCGCTCAGCAAGCAGCGGCACCACTTTGTGCAGCGCTGGTGTGAGAGCGTGAGTGTGGCTATAATATACAGCAGCGTGAGCGCGGCGATGCCACAGCGCGAGCTGCCTCAGAAGAGGTGGCTGCATGGTTGCTGACACTGCTCGCACGCGCAACACAACATATTAACCAATCACGCATTTGCATAATCCCTGGGTGCATGTGGCGCCGCACATTCTGCCCTCTTAACCCTGGCCTTGACACCATGTCACCTGCACTGCCACCCCCTGCCGCATCGGTGCGTCCGTGCACACAGGTGCCGCAAAGGATGGAGCAGGGCAACACGGCATTGGCACAAGAGGAGGGTGACCAGACATTGAAATCTGGTGTGGTGAAACAGGGGGAGGGCACGGCCAATGGGGAGCGGATCCCACCGGCAAAGGCAAGCAGGATGTACTTGCTCGGTTGACGGACTCTTGGAAATTGAGCATGATTGAACGTGCCGCACCTAACTACTTTAGAGCACACTGTACTTCGAAGTATTCAATTATCATTTTATTTTATTTTTAGTATTTTGTTGGGACAGTGTGGGGCTTCCTGTACATGTCTGTTACTGCTGCTGGGCGCAGCTGCAGGTGCTTACCCATTTTTTTTATCCACGCCTGCTGTATCACATCTGCACTGACGGCCTGTGCGTGCAAGTAATGGTATGCTGCATGAAGCGGCAAGTCAAGCGCAGGTGCACGGCTTGCTGCTAGTGCTAGCATGAATTGTACCTCCTAACCCCCACCACTGATGAAATCCGTCTGCAACCCAAGGCCCATTTATTGACAGTGTGGCACTCTTGCCGCTGATGTGCTGCGCGTCAACCACACGAGGCATGTTGCAATGCCATGCATGTCACTAGTGCATACAATGCACATGTGCAAACCATGCCACGCCTAATACTTCAAATTTGCCCCTTGTCTGATTAATGCAAACATCTGCACCGATTGCCTTGCAGCCTGGTGGACGGGGGAGCCTGTACGTGTTTGTAGCCCTGGTGGCACTGGCGGCTGTGGTGCTGTACAACAGTGCGGTGGTGGGCGGTGCGAAGGTGAGCTGCCTTGCTACCTGGGGAACTATATATATATATATATATATGGTATACCTTACGTGAAATGATTTGTGCCTCTGTTGAACTTGCACTGCTCAGCGCCTTTTGCAACCAGCGCCACAGTGCTGGTGCACACAAGCTTTTTCTCACACCTCCTTGATTTGCATTGCTGGGCGGCATCTCCTGTCCTGCCAATGCATGCTGCTTGAGTGCCATGCCTCTGAACAAAAAAGTCACATGTGGTCGCTCCCACTTATGCCAACCTCCTGTCGCTTCTGGCACCCCGCGCTGCAGTTTTTCCATGGTGCCAAGGTGACGGCTGCCGCAGGGCCGTCAACAGCACCACCATCGCCAACGCGCCGGCCATCAGGCGCAGTGGCAGGCACACCGGCGCCGCTGGCGAACAAGCGAGCAACCACTGTACCGCACGTGCTACCCCGTGCTGATGTGCGGGCTGCCACCGACGACGCGTCTCTGCCGATCAGGCGTGTCGCAGCGCCTGCAGCAGCTGACAGCGTGAAGGCGACGGGCAATGCTGCGGCGCCGGCCGTGGCTGTCGAAGAGGCGCGGGCACGGACGGAGTCCGTTGGCAGCAACAGCAGCGTTGGCTCTGCTGGCACGGCCAGCACATCCAACAAGCGGCGGAAGAAGAAGAAGAAGGGGAAGGGGGGGAAGGCGGCGACCGGCGGCAGTACCGCAGCACCAGAGGCGGCGCCAACCGCCAACAATGCGCACACCGAGGCAGCGACAGCAGTGGAGTCCGCGACCAACGGCGAGCCGTCCAAGGACGGCGTGGCTCCGCAGCAGGAGGACATCGGGGCCGCTGAGGAGGGGGACAAGGCGGCTGCGCAGGCGTCAACCGCAGCATCGGCGCCAGTGGCGGAGACCCCAGCCGTGAGCGGCAGCAGCCACGTGGAGTCAGCTGCGACGTCACCCACCAGCGTTGCGCACACCGAGCCGGCAGCGGCAGTCGCACCTGCTGCGGACGGACAGGCATCCAAGGGCGCTGTGGCTTCACCGCAGGATGTCGCGAAGCCCGGCGAGCGGGGAGGCACGGTGCCTACGCAGGCGCCAACCGCAGCATCGGCGCCAGTGGCGGAGACCCCAGCCGTGAGCGGCAGCAGCCACGTGGAGTCAGCTGCGACGCCACCCACCAGCGTTGCGCACACCGAGACGGCAGCGGCAGTCGCAGCTGCTGCCGACGGACAGGCGCCCAAGGGCGCTGTGGCTTCACCTCAGGATGCCGCGAAGCCCGGCGAGGGGGGAGGCACGGTGCCTACGCAGGCGCCAACCGCAGCATCGGCGCCAGTGGCGGAGACCCCAGCGGTGAGCGGCAGCAGCCACGTGGAGTCAGCTGCGACGCCACCCACCAGCGTTGCGCACACCGAGCCAGCAGCGGCAGTCAAAGCTGCTACCGACAGCGAGTCGTCAAAGGATGCTGTGGCTTCACCGCAGGATGACGTGAAGCCCGACAACGGGGGCGGTGCGGTGACTGCGGATCCAGCCACAGCGCGGGAGCCTGCGCCGAAGACAACCGCGGCGACCGGCGGCAGCACCGTGGACCCAGGCGCGATGGCACCCGCCAGATGATGCCAAGGCGAAAGTGGCAGTCGAACCGCAGGACGGCGTGAAGCCCGGTGAGGGGGGAGGCGCGGCGCCTGCGGAGGCATCATCCACAGCACCGGCGCCTGTGGCGGAGGCACCAGCGGAGGCTGGCAGCAGCCACGTGGCACCAGTCGTGACAGCACCCGCCAGCAATGCCGAGGAGGAGGTGGAGCCTGCTGCCGTGCCTTCCGCGAAGGACGCTGGCAGGCCGGCTAAGCCGCCCAACCGCAGAGAGCGGCGCAGGCTGGAGAGGGCGGCTAAACAGGCGGCTGCTGCTGCTGTTGCTGTGGACCTGCCCCCTGTGGCACCTGTCGCAGCCGCGGCTGAGCAGCCGTGTGGCGGCGCAGCGAGCACCGACCGCGACGGGAGCACCAGCGATGCAGAGGAGGAGGTGAAGCCTGCTGCCGTGCCTTCCGCGAAGGGCGCTATCTCACGCGGCGGCAAGTCCGGCGCCAGCAAGCAGGCCAAGTGCACGCCAAAGGTGCAGTGGGGTGGGCTAATGCGCTTTCTGTTGTGCGCTGTGTCGGTTGTTGCAGCACCGCAAAGGGTGTGTGTGGCTGTGGGGAGCGTGCTACTGGTGCTATGTGGCACATGCGCAGTCAATGGTTAGGTGCTGCAGCAGGTGCACGAGTGGCTCACCGATCTGCGTATCTGCTGGAGTTTTCATGTGGAGATGCTGTGTGGCGCGCCAGTGCGCCCTTTTGGTGCGATTCGTTCTGGTGTCTCTGACAGGCGCCCAGCACTGTCTCACATGCAGTGTTACGAGTGCGCACACTCTGCTCACCGGCAGCAGCTCTGCTGAGCAGCTGACTCCACGCATTTCAACCCACCCTGCACCACACGCAGCCGTCCCCCACCCATGGCAACAACAAGCCCACCCCCCAGGCAGCCACCCCGCAGCCGCAACCCACGCGCCGCCCGAGCAACGCCCCCGCCACCACCTCTGCTGCGGCCGCTGTCCACCGTGATGGGCAGCAGAGGTTCCCGGCTGCGAAGGGGCCTGCGACGGGGTCACAGGGGTGGAAGATGCCCGCACCACGCACCAGCACTCCCGCCGCCACCGCCGCCATGGCGGGCCGTGGCCTGTCCCGCGCATCGGGCGGCGTGACGGGCTCCCCTGGATCACGTGGCCTGAAGAACCTCGGCAACACCTGCTTCATGAGTGCCATCCTTCAGTGCCTGGCGCGCATAGAGCCGCTGGTGAAGTACACCCAGCGCGAGGAGTACGAGCGTGCCGCCATCGAGGACACGGTGCGTCCAGTACCGTGGGCTGACAGCTCTTGTTCTTGTGCTGACAGTTGTGCTGTGCCGCGCTGACAGGAGTAGCAGCTGCCATTGTGGTAGTGGCTTGGACATATCTACTGTTTGTACCTCGAATAGCGGCCAGTAAGGGTATGTAGCGGATGCCAATGCAGGGTCACACCCAGCCCCATCCTGGTAATACTTTAAGTACGTTGTTGGTATGAAACGCTCCTTTCAAACTTCAGAGTGACAACCTCCAACCATGCATGTGCCGCCTCTACCTCAGTGCGGAGCCGCTGCGCATTGTATGCGTACTTGAAACGCATGTGCACACTCTCAAAGTAATTGGGCACGACCACGCAACAGCCCGATGGAATCTGGCGCCTAGGCCAACAGTCGGGTCACCTGAGCTAGTGTGCTGTACAACAAGTGAGCACACACAGGTGACAACAGCTCTACGCATATGATGAGATATACTATAGTGTTCGTGTCCGGTCACAGTCGCGACACTACGGCAAACCCGGTGGCACCAGTTGCAATGGTGAGCATGTCTAGAGCGGGTCCAGCCAGCCCAGTCTTGAGTGCTGCTGCCCTTGGCAAGGCAGCTTGCATGCCACCACCCCCTTGTTTTGCCGTGTGTTGTTTCATTCATTGCTGAATCATTCAGTTGCAAGCAGCGCTAAGTGAGTTGGATGTAATGAACATGCACAAATACTTGTGTGGGGCAGCACTTCCCACCCTTCATCAAGACACACATGTAGCAAAGGGGTGTATGAAGTCAACGCCTTCTCTGACTCCCACACACCCTTTTTCATGTAGCCCAAAACAAGTAAGAACAACCAAGAGCAGGCGAGTGGGGTTCGGTACATGGGCGTTATGTAGCCACTTCACATCAACATCTGCATGTATGAGCAAATGCCGCGCCACAAAACGGTGTCTTCTGCTGCCCGACGTCGCCACAAACTAGGACAGGCTAAGCAGCATCACATGACTGTGGGACACCATGCTGTGATGTTTTTTATCTGTCTCTCTTCGGCTGTGCAATCACAGGACCTGCCACGGGGCTGGCTGGCCGGAGAATTTGCGGAGCTGCTTAAGAACTTGTTGAGGGGCAGTGGCGGCGGCACCAACGGCAGCAGCGCGCTGGCCCCGTTGACGTTCAAGGCGGCGGTGGACATGGCCCTTCCGGTCTTCCAAGGCGGCGAGCAGCACGACTCCCAGGAGTTTATGAAGTGCGCCTGGAATCAATCATTGCAGAATGTATTTGTCTGTTGGTAGTGCTGCATTGTGAAGGGCGCACGGCGTTGCACCCACGCGCATGCGCACACACACACCACTGCATGCAGTAACGTCACGCACACACCATTGCAGGCAGTAATGTCAAGAGATGTCCGCGCCGAAAAATGCTCATGTCGGGGCTGCTGCTGTCATTTCCCTACCACTATGCAGTCATGTCTTGCCTGGCCTCGCGAGTGCCTGTCTGCAGGTGTCACTGCTGATGCGAGTGACCACCCGTTATGAGTTCAAACATCACTATGTCGCCGACTTCGGACACGCATGGTGCGTAACAGGCCCTTTGGACCCCACGTCAAGCAGAGTTTGGTGCTGGGCCAGCTCATTTGCCAGGCATTTAACTCCATCAATTTTTTATAGTACCCTTATTGACCTCTGCTTAGGGGGGGCAAAGCCCTGGGCACAGGGTGTGCAGCTGAAGCAGCATGTCAAACAAGTACACCTTCATTCCATACCGGATTACAGTGCTACCAGTACGACAATTACACCAGCATCATATGCCAACACAGCGCCCAGCCCGTCGCCTGTAGCAAAGCCAAAGTTAAGGCTGCCCAGAGTGCACATCACTCTGCAGTACCGGCACATGTTATAATCACAGCTACACATGCATCATGTGTCTCATGCACTGAATACCTCATCTTCTCAGAGTACACAGCCTGCAACTGTACCTCACGCCCCATCTGCGCACTCGCTTCTCCCACTGCAGCGACTTCCTGGTCAACCTGGCAGAGGGTGTCCGGCGGCCGTTCGACATTTCACTGCTCACCGAGCTCCAGCAGCTGCCAGTGAGCCAGCAAATGTGGCAACACCACATCTTTGACAACAACAGGTAATAACAACGACTTGGCGCGGCGGCACGGCCAGTGGCTTGGCTGCCACATGACAGCAGCTGCCTGCCGCATATGCGCTGCTGTGTGCGTAGCCTCATGCCTAACGGAGCGAGCTGATGCCATCTTCTTGCCACCCGTGTGGCGCGGCACAGCCATGCGGACCGCGTCATAAACTTCGTATATACTTCTGAAGTAGAAGTACGTTGTTATGTGTATGTAGAGCAGGTGCAACCCATATGTATGCATACTTCAAGTGCTTATTTGAGATATACGTTCTGAACTGCTACAGTAGTAGTACATACCAGAAGCATGAGCAGGCAAGCCACTAGAGATAACTCACATACTACGTGTAGTATATGTAGTACATGTGTATGCATACCATGGTATATTGTCAAGCAAGGCACTAGATTGACCTGGTACGGCTTACTTGGGGTGATGTGGTGGCTTCACCTGCTGTTGTACCCAGTCCCCTGTGATCACTCGCCGCACCTTGCATCCACAGTGTGCAGGGGAAAGCGGTCTGATAACAGCCTTGCCACCCTAATGTGCCCCCCCTACAACCCCCCCCCCCCCCCTTTGTTTTGCCAATGCAACAGCATTGTCAACGACCTGTTCGCAGGGCAGCTGCACAGCACGATTCAGTGCTGTGGGTGCGACGAGACGAGCGTGCAGTTTGACGCCTTCACGATGCTGAGCCTGCCCCTGCGAAAGCGCTCCACTAGCGCCGCCCTTGTTAATGACTTGACACTGGGCGAGTGCCTGGAGGCGTTTACGGTGCAAGAGGAGATGGCAGGCGACGTAAGTGAAGGGGACAGTCTGCCCCAGCAGACCTATGTAGTTTGTATTACACTAGTGTTGTGCGTATGTCGGGGTTCCGGGCCACACGTTGTGGCCGTTGATTCTTGTCAACATATACAAGTAGTACGCAACCTGGGTTGGGTTTTCGCACCTGCAGTGCCCGCAGATGCAACAAAAAAAAGCGACACCATACACACTAATTCACTTGCATCCACGTACGTGAGAGAACATGGGCACGGACGTGAGTGAAGGAATGGCCTGACCGAGCAGAGTACGGTAGTTACTTAGCCCTTTATTATCCCCCCCCCCCCCTTTGCTTACTAGTAGTTCGTACTTAAGTCAACATCGCTTTACGCCGACTTGCACACTTGCATCCACGTACCTGACGCGAAGGAAGTTGTGAGTTAAAGTGGGTTTTTGCTAATTGGTACACTTAGTGAACTCCAGTAGCAACACATGCGTAAGCGAGCCAGCAGATACTGTCACTAGCGATGCGCGTTTTCAAGTGATGCCTGGTCATGGTGGCGTTGGCACCACGCGTTCGTGCCAGCACAACCCTCATACCATGGTGTTGCAGTTGTTTTTGCTAGCATACAGCAGGTACCAAATGCCGCTTGCAGGGCTGCCCATGTACACTGAGGCGCCTTGCCATGGCACACTCTGTGCCTCTGAAGACAACATTGTTGCTATATTGCGAGAACATGTACCATTGCACCCCCACACCTTACCCACGCGCCGCACCCGCGACTGCACACACAAAGGTAGTGCCGGCACGGCACTAAATCTCCAGCGTCGCTGTTGTCATTCTGGCGCCCCTCACACACAGGAAAAGCGCTATTGCGATAACTGCGAGCGATGGCAGCCGTGCCACAAAACTCTGTCAATATTGCGCTATCCCCGGGTGCTTGTGGTTCACCTGAAGCGCTCTGAGTACACCAAGCGGGGCACGACTTCCAAAAACCACGCCCGAGTCCGGTACCCGCACACCAACTTGGACATGCTGCCTTATGCCAGGTGGGTGCAAATGCGAAGTGGCTGTGCACTGGTACAGCGCCACCCCCCGCCTGCACAATGCTGACAACGCAGAGCGTCTGCATGGCTGGCAATGCAAGGGCACCAGCATGTGCCATTTGTGCAGAGTATGTGCCGCTGGGATGCTCAAAGCATGTGCGGGTTGGGGAGACAGATCTGTGTACCCACATGTGCCTTGCTGTCATGTTTGCTGTGATCACTGGCCTTTGCCAGCAAATAATGTTATGTATGGTACTTCGTATCATGGTGACCGCGCACCGTCCCGCGGTAGCTGTCTGGCACCGTTGCACGTGCAGGCACCGGCTGCCGCCAGCACTACCCTAATCTGCACTCGCGTGCTGCCGCCACCGCCGTCGCCGCCGCTGCCTGCTTGCCGCCCGCCAACGCCGCCGCCGCGTTGCGCGCCGCACCTCGACTGCGCTTGTTGCTGTTTTGGCTCTGTGTCCGCTGAGCAGCCCTCTCCGCCCTGCGGCGTGCACCAAGCCCGTCTATGAGCTTTTCGCGGTTGCAAACCACATTGGTCCTGCGATGACCCGTGGGCACTACACAGCTCTCACCCTCAGCACCGCCGACCACCGGTGGTACGAGTTCAATGATGAGACTGTGCGGCCCGCGGTGCCTCAGGGCGGCAGGGGGTGCACGCAATCCTACATGCTCTTCTATCGCATGCGCGCGCCTGCAAAGGCCGCGCTGTGAGAGAGGGGCTGACATGCTGTTGCGCGCGCCTACCAGTGCGGCGTGGCACGTTTGTTGCTGCGAGCATGGCGCGAACCGCCACCGCCACCTTCAGCTGTGGGGATCGCTGGCAGCGGTTGCAGTTGGCCATTGGCATATGCATATGCCTGTGGACAATGCCGCAGCGTGGCGGAAGTACCCCATAACGGCGCGACAGTCACCCCCCGCTGCAGCTGGGTAGGCAGGCAGGAGCTTCGCCCATCTGCTGGTGCCATGGGTGTAACCGCCGGTAGCAGCGCAGGCGCCAACATGTATCTATGAGGCACTGCGCCGATTCTGGGCAGTGTGGCTGAGTGCGCTCGGTCCTGTAGCTTGTTTTGTCACATACTGCGTATAGCTGTGAAAATCAACCTGTTGAGATGTTGAGTGTGCAATAATCAGATTCGGCAGTGGCAACTTTCGACATGCACGTGAATCCGTTCACACTTTTGCCGCCACCTAGAGCTGCTGTGCCTTTGCTGTGGAACAGTGCGCTCGCTGCTGCGTATGTGCCCCACCGGCTGCTCACCGCACACATCAAGCTGCTGCACCTAGTTCCATATGCCTTGTCGGTGGCATGGACGCCTGAACATCGTTTGAGTGCCGCGTTCACTGATCCGTGCGTGCGCATCGCGCCACACACTTGGGGCGCAGCGGCATAGCAGATATGACAACATGCACACCTGCATGCGCATGTTGCATACTTCGAGAATGGAAGTAGTCCAGACTGCATATGCCAACCAGCATAGCAGCAAGTACACATGAAGGCGGAGGAAGGGGGTTGCCTCGGCTGCAGCACAAGCTGACTAGGGGAGTTCTGAAGTCACAAGCGCTCGTGCTGAGTGGGACTGCTAGGCTGCAACTGGCGCTGGGAGTTGACAAGCCATAGGCATTGCGAGCAAACCGAGACACTTGAAATACACTTCGTACAAGTATATACCCCCGGTATTTTCAAGTACATAGTACAAAACATACTTCTTGCTTGCTCCCTGATATGTGGGGGGAGAGTGGTGCACCAGGAGCTGGGTGGCGATGGGAGCAGGTCCCCTGGGGCATGGGGCTGTAATCCACTAGAGTAATGCTGTGGTAACTTGCTAGGCTTACATCAGAGCGCATAGTGCTGAGCATTGCCATTATGTTCACTGGCAGAGGCGGACAGCAGGTTTGATCATGCCTTTTTCACTTATGAAAACTCAAATCTAGGAGCGATAAACTCTAGGTCTCCACACCGGTAGGGGCCGTTACCCTGGGCGGACCCGTGCAAAGGGGTGAACAAAGCAAAGATAGCGCCTAAGAAGAAGCAGCAAATCTCGCACCAACCGAAGCTCGGATTCCATCGTAGAGTGTGATGCATTCAAGCCTTTTGTGCGCTGCAGGCACAGTGCATGGGCTCAGGCACGGCTGGTGTGCTCACCATACAGCCTTCACACGGCGTCAGGACCACATCAAACGCAATCCCTGATGCAGTGTGTTCTGCGAGCAGCGCGTCAACTTATACTCATACTTCTCAAAGCAGCGGCTCAAAAGCGAATCTGGCAGTGCACAAAGCAAATGAATGGAGCACCATAGAATTCACTCTAGCAGTGAAGCACACATGCCAGCGGTGCCAAAGCATCGAAATCATATTAATAGTTCGCACCAGCAGCAGCAGCAGCTCAGCAGCACCGCCACTGCTCCGCAGACTGTGGTTGCAGCGCGGCACAGCGTACGCGCGTGTACGCTACCCTGTGGTGTGTGTTTAAGGCGGCGCGGCTGCCCGCCGGCCGGCGTGAACATGCCCCGAGTGAGCCACTGCAGCACCAGCATGTGGCCGCCGCCGCACTCCGCATGCCGGCACACCATGCCAGCTCCTGCCACCGCTGCCGCCACCAAACAACTGCTGTAACTAACCAACACAAAGCCACACCGCCCGCCAACATTAAAAGAAATTTGGGGCATCTCTTCCTTACCGCGCGCCATGCGTGCTCTCCCAGCTCAGCGCTGCAGCCGCCGCCAGTGTACTCCCAACAGAGCCTCCACTGGTAGCTCCTCACGTTACCCCCCTGCTGCTGAGCACGCGCGCCATCACCTGTCCAGTCCCGCCTCCCTGCGCCAGCGCCGCGCCACGCCTTAAAGACCGTTCCCCAAACAAAAGAACACGCGCTAATCTTCGGAAAGCGCCCAGTAAAAGTCCCTCGGGACCCATCCCGCTTCACCAGAACCACCCCTTCTTCTTCTCAGGCGCGGCAGGGGCGGCAGGCGCGGGGGCGGCAGGCTTCTTGGCGCCACCGCGGGCCACTGAGGGCTTGGCGGCGGGCGCCTGCTTCTGCTGAGCACCGGCGGGCTTGGATGCGGGGGCCTTCTTCCTGCCAAAGATCTTGCCCATGACGTCCGCGCTCTCGTCCACGTAGCCCTGCTCAGCAGCAAAGTTGAGTTTGTAGTTAGTGAGTTGAAGTTTTAGTTGAAGTTGCATGCGGGAGGCGGTCGCGCGTGTCGGGGCGCCGTGGACTGACCGGCAAACCATTTTATGTGGGGGGTTGGTCACGCTAGTGCCGCTTGTGAAAGAAAGCACCGCAGCAATCGCGGGCTGCTCTCCCTGTGCCGTGAGAATGGGGGGCCCGGGGGGATGTGAGCAATTGCTATAACTGACAACCTAAACACAACGGTTGGAGCATGTTACTTTATAAGGCACCCAAGCATACCAGAGCGGTACAAGTGACAGCCCTGGGCAACTACTTCGGAAGAGAAGTGCTTATACTTCAGAAGTACCACATGAGTTTATCGCTCCTAGATGAGTTTTCATATACTTTTAAGTATACACTTTAAACGCTGGTGGTTGTTTGGGAGGCTCCCAAACAAACTCCCCCCCCCGCCCATCAAAATGCAGATCCAGCGAAACCAATTGGCCGAACAGCTGGTACAAGACAAGGCGGCAGTGGCCCACACCTGGTCAACCTAGTGCAGGCGCAGGTCAAAGCGCCTTCCCTCACCCCACTTGCCGCCGACTCCACAGGCTATAATACATGCTAGGGTACATCATTAACACATGCAATTGTTGAAAGGGCTCCAAAAGTACCACCGCCCCTGTTCTTTGGGTACAGCAGAAGTGATTGGCCTGGACAACTAGTTTCACACAAGACAGCAGTGGCCCTTCCCTGGTCAGCGCCCAGCAGCCGCATTGGTCCCCAAGCATCGCCCAGTGTACATGGCGCATATACACAAACTACTAGTAAACCACTCAGGCATGTACGTCCTATTTGTGTGTACACACTCAAAGGTGTTTTCACGTGGTGCATCCGCGCTTCCGCGCACCTGGGCAACGTGGGGCAGGCGCAGGTCGAAACGCCTGCCCTCATCCCACTTGCCGCCGACCCAAAGGTTACAGTAAGTGTCGGAATACATCATTTACCAATATAAGAGTAACACGGTATCTGTTGAAAAGGCTCCAAAAGTACCGCGCCGACCCTGTTTTTGGGTACAGCAGAAGTAATTGACCTGGGCTAAACTGATTTTAGACAAGACGGCAGTGGCCCTCACCTGGTCAACATAGGGCAGGCGCAGGTCGAAGCGCCCCCCCTGATCCCACTCCCGCCGACCCCAAAGGCTACAGTAAATGTTGTAGGGTATACCATTTCCGAAGTAACTGTTTATAAATGAAGCCTCCAAGTACAGTGCACTCGCGATTTAGTGCGGGGTAGTGTCGCCCCCTAGCACCCCGCACTAAAGCAAGACCCGCATAGGGCGTTGTGCATTGTTTGTACAGAACCATGTGGTCTGTGACAGGTCCCTGGACCCCGCACTGAACCGCATACCGCACTAAATCAAAGTGGACTAAATCACGAGTGCACTGTACCGTACCGCACCTTTTTGGGGGGACAGCACAAGTCTTGACCCAGGCAGTTACTCCAAGACAAGACGGCAGTGGCCCTCACCTGGTCAACGTACGGCAGGCGCAGGTTGAAGCGCCCCCCCTCATCCCACTTGCCGCCGACCCCAACGACTATAGTAAATGTAGCGGTACGTCATTTACAACTACAATGATGTATCCCAAAGTACTGTACCGCACCTGTTTTTTTGGGGTCAGCAGAAGACAGACGGCAGTGGCCCTCACCTGGTCAACGTACGGCAGGCGCAGGTCAAAGCGCCCCCCCTCATCCCACTTGCCACCGACCCCAAAGGAGCCGCCCACGCCGAAGGACGCCGCTGGCAGGGGGATGCCGCCCTTCTGGTTCTCGCCCTCCTCGTACAGCTCCGCTGCAGATGAAGGAGGTTGTACCACACTTCAGTATGCAGGTATGCATGTATTACGGCCACATGCTGTGATTGTTTAGGTGCTTCTGAAGTACACTTCTGTACTGCCAGCTAGCTAGGAGTAGCAAGGGTGCCATTGCCAGAGCGGAATGCCGCCCTCCTGGTTGTCGCCATCCTCGTACAGCTCGCCTGCAGATGAAAGTGTCACATACAGTATACTCGAAGTAATACGAAGTATGTTGGTAAATATGGCAAGCGAGTTACAAGTAGCAACGGCACCGTCAGCAGGAGGGTGCCGCCCTCCTTATACCAGTCGCCTGCAGACCCACACGAGGTTGCATACACGCGCGTAGCATTGGTTGAAGGCATGCCTGGCCTTGCAGTACACACAACCTCGGGCACAGGCCAACACCTGACTGGTCGAGCTCATGAATGTTGATCCAAAGGCAAGTGGCCACTTATGGCGGGGAGTGGGGGCCAGCCACTGCCCAGCCCTGCCTCAAACCCTGGCCGGGCCAGAACTGACATGGCACACCGCTAAATGGGCGTCTGCCAAGGATTCCGGTCAGCGGAAAGGCATTGTTAAAATGAACCTGGGACCTCAAAGTATACTGGTACTGTTTTCTGGTGCAGTGCGTGTACACATGGCATTGGCGGCACACGGGAGGCGTGGGCCACTTAAGAGCCTAAACGTGGCCGTGTCCCAGCGGCACACGCACGGGCCCGCACGCGCAGCGACGCACACATACTCCGAAGTACACACAAACCAAGAGAGGAGCAGAATTAAAACGATACACGCATGAACTTCAGTCAGTCACCGGGCTTTGGTATTGACGTTCATAAATCATACCAGTGCTGACACCACGCGTCAAATGTTGTTCATGTCTGCTCATGCTCATGGGGTCTCGTTAGGCGCTCATACTTGAAGACCGCTGGTTGCAGAGCGTCCTCCCCCCCCCCCCCCCCTACGTGTGAGCCCGGCCGCGTGGGAGCACCACCACACGACAAGGCACCCTGCCTGTGTGGCGGGCACCCATGTGTAGTGATGGGTCATGGCGTATTTGTAAGCTTTGTATGATACGCCGTGTCATGTACTTCGGAGTATGTAAATAAGGTGTATAGCCTTTACAGATGAACATGTTCAGAGGTAAACGATACTATTCACACACTTGATAGGCCGTAAATGGCGTTTTGGGGCACAGAAATATGTAGAAGTACGCCGTATTTTGTTTCATGTTGAGAATACGTTATGCGCCGTGACCCATCACCATACCCATGTGCCAGCGTATACACTTCCTAGAAGTAAATACATACATATGTATACATTTCGAAGTAAACTTGTGTGTAGACATGTCTATGCTTCGAACTATTACAATTACTGGTCATGGTCACTCACAAATCTTTCCCGAGGCCTTCATCTTCTGCCAGTCTTTCAGGGGGTCCTTGCCGTCCGTGCGCCGCTGCCAGCTCCACCTGGGTGGAGTGTCACCCCAGCACCAGCGGCAATGGGTGGGTGCTCAGCAGCAGTGCTTACGTGCTCAGCGGTAGTGCTTAAACGCTCAGCAGCAGCATTGCTTGCGTGCTCAGCAGCATCAGCAGCAGCGGAAACATGAGCTGCAACCGGCCTTCAGGAGGCTGCATACAGAAGGCGGCATACTGATGAAGCGCCCCTGGAGGCAATGACTGTGGTGACAAGCACCATGTACCAGGTTCCAACGCCAGAACGCCAGCAGACACTGTGCACTTTACCACCAATAGTGTTCCGCGTCACAGCCAGCATTCGTTTTTGTTTGTGCATACTTCTAGCATTCACGCACAAACAACAGCCAATCACCAGCCGCGGTGGCGATCTCTGGGCAGTAGGGGAGGACTGTTATGCCGGGTGGGAGAAAGCAGCTCGGCACCCCATCTTGAAGCGCCCCAGTTGCTATAACGGGAGCAAACAGGCGCCAACAGAGAACATCCGCTAGCACTCTAGGCAATCAATGCGCTGCACAGATGCAAGGACGGGCAGCTCGATAACATTACAAAACACTTCTGACGTGAAGTATGCACCAGCTGTTCAGCTTCAAAAATGATACAGTTGACTGCAAATCAGCACACTGTAGGAGAGTTTCTTCAGCGTCTTCTCATCAGCCTTGAAGCGGCAGTGAGCTGGCAGACTTGCACACTGCTGCACCTGCTCATGCCGGCCACTGCTTATGTGCTCGCCCATTCATGGCGACCCAATGCAACCATTTTTACCTACATTCAATGCTGCATACATGTATACATAGTCACTGTGTGTACTTCAAAGTGTGAAGTTTATGTATACATACTACGAAGTACATAACACGACTACAACCCGGGTATTGTGGGCACCCACCGGGCCTTGGCGTCGGCCTTGCGGCGCTCCCGTAGCATACATCATCCTTCATCACAGTATGCTGTCATATCGTTGAACCACCAAAATGCTACATCACACATACTACTAGTAGTACATATTACCCTACACAACGTTGCACTTCTGTGATGCATATATATTACAACCACATGATATGCACTTACTCCTGGACCTTTTCGTCGGCCTTGCGGCGCCCCTCCTCCACGCGCTCCTTGTACTGCGCCATGGCGCCCTTATTGCGGCGCCGCGCCAGAATGTCCTGCTGGTCCCGGAACGCCTGGTCCCTTTCCTCGCTGCTCAGCGCAACCAGGGCCACAAAACGCCACAGCTGTGCTCAGCAGCAGGTGGGGTGCTACTCAGGAGCAGCAAATGCGCTCGCTGGCAGCACTATGCACAAGTGCGCAGCGGCAGCAGCAACAGTCGCCTGCAGCAGTGGCGCTTGCGGGCGCCTGGTCCACTGTGTCGCTGCTCAGCAGCAGATGTTCGAACGACAGTGCTCAGCAGCATTGCAGAGCAGCAGTGCTCAGCAGCTGGCGGCGCTCAGCATGTGTCTGATGGATCGCGGCTATGAGTGCTGCTGCCGTCACCAACGACAAGTACAATCTCGCAAACCTGGTGCGCCAGCTCCGAGAGAAGAGAGAAGTTGCCCACAAAGCTTCAGCCTGGGAGAGGCCGGAAATAGAATGTCATTGTAATGTTGCCCACAAAGCTTCAGCCTGGGAAGCCGGAAATAGAATGTCAGCGTAACGCAGGCGGGTGCTGCTGCAACCTGCTGAGCACTGCTGCTGGTGATGCGGTCACACAGCTGCGGCTTCCTGCTTCGCGGTGACTTGACCGGGTGTGCATGCAGCACAGCGTACGCCACAGCAGCAGTTGCGGCGCCAGTTTTGTCTGAGTACAGAAGACGGGTCTTACAACAGCAACAAGGCTTGGTCCTGAGGCCGTCGGGGTTAATGCTGCAGTGCTTGTGTCTGCTGCTGTGTGCTGGTTGCGGCTTGAAGCATAGCTGGCAAACACCTCCGCAACTGCAACGCGCGCGCAGCACGCACGAGCCAGCATACGAGCCGAAGCTTGGCGTAACTCTGGTAGGAGTAGCAGCTGAAGCTGCGGCGCACGTCCGGTGCCTCACCTCCTGTTCATGCTGAGGGCGGAGCCGGCGGTCGCAGCAGCAGTGCTGGGCGCCGTCACGACTGGAGCACCCATGAACGCGCCGCTCCGCTCCAACAGCAGAGCCACCACGGCCACCGAGCACGCCACCTTCATCTTGGCCGCCAGCGATGAGCAAGAGAAATGCAATTGTGTGCCTGATACCCCAGCCGGAGCCTCGCCACCAAGCTGTGTGTGTGCGCGCTGACTTGGCGCGGCAGTGTTGTGCTGGCGTTGCAGTCGACGTCCACTGTGTGTGACGGGGCCCCCTCTCGGGGGGGGGAGGGGGGGGGGGACATGCAACACCCGGCAGGTTTATCAACGGTCGGCCCGGGGGGTACTACTGCGGACCGTTCCTGAATTAATTGGAAAGCAATAAAAATGTCCACTACTGCTGCGACCGACGTCGCCGACAGTGCAGTGCACACGACCAACTACCCTGTGCATGAGGACGCCGAGGGTCAGGCTGCTGGTGGGCTCCGCAGCTGCGGTGCTGGCGCTGGCGGGAAGGGTAGCGGGATGTGGATGTGATCCAGGCGCTGTGGCCTGTCCTGCCTCCTGCACGGATTGCGCTTATGTTGACGTCGAGTGCACCTGCAGCACGGGCTGCACTGCGGGCGGCTGCGATCAAGGTTACGAGGTGAGTAGGCAGTGCTGCAACCCTCTCTGGTGCCGCCATTTCCCCCTCTTACTCGCTCTAAGCACAGTGTCAGCAGGGAGGCAAAACAGCAGCGGTCCACGTCTGCCCGCTAAAGGAAGTTTTCATTTCGCGTTCAGTGATTGACGCCTATGTGCTGCGCACGGCCGACGCAGACACCCGCGTCGGCACCTGCAGCCATCCCTGTACAGCGCTGCTACAAAGCTGGAGGTGGCCGCCGCTGCGGCTGTGGCGCTACGCGTCAAAGGACGCGCACAGCTGCTTCTGCTTGCTGCTGCCAGCCGCGGCGGAGAATATTGTTGAAACTGCGGGTGCTGTCGTCGCTGCGGCCAGGGCTAGTGGTGCCGGCGAGCGCGCTACCGTGCAGGCCAGAGCTGTTTGAACGTTCATGTAGCAGTGTTGTTATGCTGGTGGTGTCGATTGGGCTGCAGACGTGTCGCACATGACTTCGTTCAGCACCGCACGTCGATCTTTCTACAACACGTTTTTGCCCATGGGTTGAGCAGCTGTGAGCACTTAGCAGTGTCCCTATGAGCATGCACTGCGCTACACACCTGCACCTGCACAATGGCAGATACATGCTACTGGTTGCAGCCAAGAACTGCAGCTGTTGAGGCATGCACAGTTGTACTCACACTTCCTGCTCGGCCTTAATTGAGCACAAGGTGCAACTTGAGTGAACGTGCGACACACCAACACAAGACAGTTTGCCGCAGGCGGCTGGTGCAAAAACAACATGGATGCCATGTGTGGGTGTCCGTCAATTAATCGACGGCAACACAGCCATGTGCCCGAACATCCCAATGAGCTTTCTGCTGACCAACATGTTACCAGGCCACCAGGATTGAATGACAGCCACTTTCACTACAGTACCCGCGCTGCCCCACCGATCCCCCTCTCACCAACCAATGATCTTATCGACATACTTACCCTGGTGCGCACACATCACCCCCAAAACACACCTCCCAGCCAACCGCCACTGCCATCTACACCACCACCCACCCACGTCACGCCTGACGCCCCCCCCCCCCCCTCCCCCCCCCCACACACCCCACCACCACTCAGGAGGTCGGCAAGACCTGGTGCGTCTTTGCCAACATTGAGAAATGCCAGCTGACGCAGCAATCCTTCACCGCCTGCGGCGCCTGCGCGCCCGGCTACTTTGGCGCGACGTGCGTGGGCGAGTGCGCGTGTGCCGCGGGCGAGGTCTGCTCCGAGGGCATCAAGGGCACCGGCGCGTGCATGAAAATTACCAAACCGCCAACGCCCGCCCCCACGCCAGCCCCCACGCCCGCGCCCACGCCCGCGCCCACGCCCGCGCCCACGCCCGCCCCGACGCGAGCGCCCACTGCAGCGCCTACAGTGGCGCCCACTCCCGCGCCCACCGGAGCCAAGGCCAAAGCGGCAGCGGACGGGGGGGCGCAGGACAGCGGGCTGGACCCTGAGAAGGACGCGACGGACGGCGGAAGTTCAAGTACAAGTTCAACTGCGGTTACGGCTGCGTGGGCAACGGTGCTCGCGGTGGGGCTGGCGACGGCGGGGGGCGTGGGCGGCGCCGTGTACTGGCGGCGGAAGAAGAATGCGGCCGCGGCGGAGATGGCGCCTGACATCATGACGTGAGCATGCTGTACAGAGCAGTGGTTTCGTGACCGCTTTTGGGGGGCTGCCGTCGGCCGCGGTGGCGCGGCAGCAGGCGCGGCAGCAGTGACTTGTGCAGCCGTGGCCATGGCGCTGCTTGCACTGGTGGTGGACGCTAGGGCGAGGGGAGCTTGGGATGGAGAGCTGGCTGCAGCGGCAGCGGTGCGCCACACGGTGGCGCACGGATGGCTGCGGGGAGCTGTGGCGGCAGCAGCGCGGCAGCCGAGGACCACCACGAGTGCAGCGGGTGGCAACACCATGCCCTCCTTGTAAGGGCATGCGATGGCGGTGCTGCCCGGGTGCACGTGCACACATGCTGAGCCAGAGCCCGCAGGCGCATGCCGGCGGGGAGCACGCGCCAGCTTCTTGTACAGTACCGTGAAGGGGGCAGCAGGGCACACCACGCACACACCCGATGCTGCAAACGCGCTGCACTTGTTTCTAGACGCCGCCCCGCCCGTTTGCCCGACACCCCTTGTGGGCGGCACTTTCACGGGCAGGGCGGTTGTGGCATGCTGATGCCGACGTGCGGCACCGACATGCGCCAGCAGGTGGGGGTGTAGCGGCACGGGACAGCAGCAGTGTTTGCTGTGCTGCTCCCTGCGCATGGCGACGGCCGCATGCGCGTCACAGATCACGCCGCCGCCGCTTATCACTGGCACAGTAGCCGCAGCAGCATAGAGGCCCATAGCTGTAGCCTTCCATTTGGTCCCACTAGTTGCCCCCAGCATGCTGGTGCGCCACCTTCTTTGCACCACTGTTGCGTCTCTACCGACTCCCGTTTTCGCGCGCGCATTCGCTCTCCCCCATCAAAGGCGCTGGTGTGGGGGGGGGTGTTCGCTGCTCAGCGCCCTGCAGCCTCTCTCGGTGCCGCTGAGCGCCTCTTTTGGCGTGCTGTACACACAACTGGCGCAAACAAGTACGTTTCTTCCTCCCGTGTGCACCCATACAGCCCCCCTGTTGCATCAGACACGCGCTCACACACAATGGAAGCCGGGGCACAGTCCTTGACACATAACTATGTGAGGTGTGGTCCATAGGGCTTCTTTCCCACGCTGCTGCAGCTGTCTCAGGCTGGAAGTCATGCTGCTGCTTGCAAACACTTTTTGTGTGGACTGCATGGCTGGAATCACAATGAGTGTGCGGCATGCGCTGCTGTCTTAGGCACATCATTGGTGCCAATGCATGCTTGTTAGGGAGAGAGAGGCCAATTGCGCTTGCAAGCAGTCAAGTCACCTCGAGCGGCCACCTTTCAGAAGTTGCACCTGCGGCATGTACTCTTATTAAACTCCGCTTAGGGCGCGGAAATGTACTACTAGTAGGTGGGGGGGTGGTTTGCGAGGTCGTGGACTACCCTAATCGGGTGCACAGCCGCCTCCACTCAGCAAGAATACATTGCTGAATAACCGCCATGGGCGGCAAATTATTCATGTTTGTGTTTTTTAATTTTAAAGCATGTTTTAAAAATCTCATCTTCTGCTGCGGGGACCCCTTGGCTGAGCGCTCACAGGGGAACGTTCCGCACGTTCCGGACGTGGGATACAAACAAGGAAAGCAACACCCGGATGATGCCGCCCGCAGTCCCCGCGCGCTGGTGTGTGTGTGTGCGCCACTGTGTGTGCACGGCGTCCTGATGATGCTGGCGGCGAGGTGCGGTGCCAGGACCGCTTGCCGCCGCAGCCGCGGAGGCGTTGCGCCATGGCAGCCCCTACGAGGCTGCTGGCAGGTGCCAAGGAGGCAGCAGCCGCAGCAGCAGAGACACGAGGTTTGCACACTGCTCTGGCGCAGAGACAGCGGCGGCAATGGCTGCGCCAATAACGCAGCTTTGGCGGCGGGTGCGGTGGTGGCTACGAGACGACTGTCCAGTGCTCCTGGAACTGGGCAGCTCAAATTTGCCCCTGAGCACCTGAGGCGGGAGCAGCTTTTTGTGTGCGAGCAAAAGGTAAAGAACGTGCAAGGTCAACGCACAGCCAAGTCAAAGAAGCAGGGGAGTAGCACACCAGCGACAGCAGCAGCAACACCCAGTAGCAGCAGCGGCGGCAGCAGCAGACGCATTGCCAGCAGAAGAAAGTCAGCAACAGCAACACCAGCAGAGGAAGCGCACTGCGCCCTCAACCAAATGCTCAGAGGCACCAGCAACTACGTGGTACATGCTGTAGTGCTCCTTGTTCTGCTTTTGCAGTAGAAATGTAGCAGTGCCAGAAGTCTTTGCTGCCGATGATCGGTGGCTACGGTGCACTGGCAATTGTACACTTTTCCTGGGCAATATGTGGTCTAGCGCGTGGTCTACGAAATAGTTGCACGAATGACTTGCACTTCTTAGTGTGGGTGTTGCCTTAGTTCTAAGGATGCCTGCACATGTATGGATCCAATCTATCATTGTAATCATCACCGCCGGCATGCACAGCAGATTTACACACTTGCAAACATGTCTCACTACGCTAACAGCAGCACCTGATTCGCTATTTCCGGCACCAGAAGTAGAGGGTTGAACCATGGGGTACTCTGTCAAACAGAGTTCACACTCATGCCGGGTGGAGTCGGCATTCCAATGCCAGCACCATTGAAGGGCCATGGCACTGCAGGTCTCAGCTGCACTGACTGCGTATGGTGCGGCTCGCCTGGGCTGAGACACCATGAGAGTTGGCAGTGCCAAGTGACACGTTGGCAGTGCCAAGTGACACTGGTGCCGGAAGGAACACAGGCACTGCCTCACTCGCCGTGGTGGTTGTGTTTTGTTTGCGGCCACTGGGTCTTCCTGTGACAGACAGTCACCAGCCTGCAGGGATCATGAGACTTTGAATTGGAGAACTGGAGCTTTGCTTGAGTCATGGCTACCACGGGTTCAACCTTCCCAGCTGCATTGCCTTCCTTGCCTTGTGACAACTGAAGTATGAGACAACTGCCATAGGGCACAACTTTGTGGGAGTTTCCGCATATGGATGCGCTGGCACTGGTGTGCGGCGTGTAGCTCAAGTTTTGTAAATGAATCATTACTGCATTTCTCAGGTGTTACCTGTGTTTCTAAAACATTCAGCCCGGTCAGCAACCGATTGCATAATCTCACTCTCCACGCAGAGCGCATGTGCCATGTGTATGCTTCAAGACATGAAAATTGTATTTGAAGTACAACATAAATTACGCCACGTAATGCCATGCTTCATCAAATTATTCCAGCTCTTACAATGAGATCCAAGCTTTGCTGGGTGCATGACTTGCTGCCTTGGTGCGCTTTTTTCGCCTGGTCCGCTGCTAGCACGGCGCCGACCCAGGGTGACTGCCCGTATCGGCGAGGACCTTGAGTGTTTATCTCCTAGATGAACATGCAGGCAAGTTTTCATATGAGAAGCACGTACATACATGTATACATACACCGATATTTGAAAATTATACATAAGAGGGGCTAATATAATTGACATTCATGTGTACATTTGCCGGCACCACTGCTGCTGTTGCTGCTGCTGCTGCGTGACCTGCTGCTGGGCACTGCAGCGGACGTTCAGGATCCTGGGCGCAGGCAGCGTGGCGCACGCCGGCTTCTGGATCTGGTGAGTCGTTTTTAACTTTCATTATCGCTATTTAGTCATACCACGTAGTGCTGTGTCCTACTTCAGAAGTACTACTGTAGTGCTTGACATAATTGTGGACTTCACTTTTACTTGGCAACCGTATTTGGTACTTCGTAGTAGTATTTATAAGTGTATGTGGTCAAAGTACGCGCCTGATGTGGCCCCTGGCAAGCAGATGTGAATGCTGAGAACACATTGGCCACAATGTGCAAGTTTCTCACTGTACACCGCATTTTCGTACTTTGTACTTTCAGAAGTACTGCAGCATATCCACATGAAATGTATATCAAAGTATACACGATGCGTGCGCTGCATATCGCGTTTTGCCGCGTACACAAATACGCTGCGTTCTGTTCAACCATGTGTGTACACATTACGTTGTACTACGCCATGACCAGTCACTGCTAGTAGTGAAACAATGAATATGATGCACACCATTTGTGTGGCGGGTGCACGCAGCTGCACGCGCCCCGCAATTGCCGAAAGGTCAGGTGATGGGTGCTTCAGAGCACAGGCTGAGATTGACGTCGCTGCCATGAGTTGGGCCGTCTGGGCATGCGAAGTACATGAACGGCGCACAGCCCGCTCGCCCAAGGCTGATCTGAGAGGTACAACAGCCTTCAACACACACTTGCGTGCCCTGAAGTTACACCTACTTATCTACGTTTATGAACGACTTTGTAGTGGTGGGTCGGGGTGTGTGACAGATACACCTCTTGTACCGTACGTTATAGTATAAGCACAGCAGTTGGCTCACGCCCCAAAAAATGATATGTCTACACAAACGGCGTATCCTTCTCTGTGCGTGCATTCTGCATGCGGCATGTAAATGCATTAGAGCGCATACTGAGCATCGTGATCTTGCCAGCTAGCAACAGGAGATGGCAGCATGCTTGATCATGCTTCGTCCAGTCGCGCACGCCATGTGCACAGGTCTTTCAGTGCCCCAAGCGGAGCTCAATGACAGCACAGGAGAGGTGGCTGGGCGCGCTGGTGCCATGCAGTACTGGCAGTACTGTGTAGGCCGCTATGGTGTGAGTTGTGCTTGTTTGACATGCTCGTTCCAGTCTCGCACACCACGGTCACTTCGCTTTCCGCGCCCCAGTTCGCTCAATAAAAGTAGATACACCATGTGCACAGGGCTATCCGCGCCCTAAGCGGAGCTCAATGCAAGTACACACGCGATATGCTGCGTGCAGTGAAAACACGTACGCTCTGTGGGCGGCAGGCTGGGCGCTCTGGTGCCATGCGGTGCTGACAGTAGCGTGCAGGCCACTACGGTGTGAGTGGTGCTTGTGTGACCTTCGTCAGCCGACCCCCCAGGTGCACAGGGCTTTCTGCGCCTCAAGCGGAGTTTAATAAGTACAGTGCACTCGCTTAGCCGTCACTGCAACGATTATACGTGCACGCGCAAGAAAAAAACTCGGGTGGATGCGCTCAAAGAAACATGTATGTGCTCTGACCTTTCTCTGTACATCCTTCGAATCATGCACACGCGCACAGTGTGCAAAGGGCTTTCCGCGCGCGCCCCAAGCGGAGTCTAATAAAAGTAAAATATAATTAATAAAACATACTTGAAGTACATGTAGACATTAACATACCAGGTACTGTAACTGTTATCCATGCACGCGCAGGTACAACACGCTGGTGGACGCGCTCAAGGAGGTTGAGTTTCAAGTGTCGCCGCTCATTGGAGGGGCGGGTTTTGGCACAGCTATGTTGGTGCTGTTCCTGGGGCGCACCTACGCAGACAAGTGCGTCTCCTCGCTCAGCTACATTGCGGTGAGTCGCACGCGCACTTCCATTTATCGCAGAGTGCAGTGCACTTCAAGTTGAAGTTACCATTTTTAGTGGTGAGCTGCATTGCACTTTAAGTGGGGATTGTGACTCTTGCGGCGAGCGTGCGTCCGGCATGCTGCTGGCGCTGGCCCGCTGGTGTGTGGCATCCCTCCATCAGGTCAGCATGGGTGACTGGTACCACTACGTGAAGTACTGACATGCAATTGTTGTTGAAGTGGTGCTGCAGTTCAAGTTGAAGTTCATGCAGTGTAGCCGTGTCTGCCATGCTCGCTGGCGCTGGCCCCGCTGGTACATGAGCTGTGCCCTGTGTGGCCTTGCCTAGCTCCATGTCAACCCTCAGAAGGTGACGTGTGACCGGTGCAGCACTACGTACTTCAGCCTGCAGTCAACTTCAAGTCACAGGTGAAAATCAAGGGAGGCGCGTGGCCTTTTTCGTGTTCTGCCATGCTTCCAGTACACTGGCATGCTGGTACTCAAGCAATTGTATTTGCCTCAGGATGTCACATGTTGAGTGGAGGTTTGTCCCCTCAGCTGGTATAGAAGTTGACCCTTTTTTCTTTGGTTGCTTGCATGTTCTGTTGGGTTGCTGAGGCCTGTGGCCCCCTGCAAGTGTTGACTTGGGCCACCATTGTGCTGCTGCACTGCTGCCTTTGGAATGCCGCTGCTGCTGCTGCAGCCCCTGAACAGCTTTGAGGTTGTGGCGAACAACTTGTGGGGAGGCAAGGCGGTGCCTCGGCTGGTGCCCCTGCAGAGCATCATCGCCCACACCCAGGTGAGCTGCAGCTCTGTACGCACATGACACAGCCTCCCTACTCATACTACAGTAGTACTTCCTGAAGTACCTGCAACAATGGTATCAATACCTGCCAAACGCGCTGCGTCTTAGGAGCTGTCGCCGGTGCTGGCAGGGGCAGTTGCGTGCAGCTTCTCAAGCCGTGTGCCCAAGGCCATTGCCAGACGCACTTTGGAGCCGCAAATGGGCACCTGACAGGCGCTTGTGGCATGGCGCAATGCTGCTGAGTACACCGCAGTGTCATGCTGGCTTATCTAACCTGTAAAGAACAAACACACTTGCGCCCCCCGCAGCCACTTGCAGAGCACCCATATGCACACACTGCTGTCCCTCCCTGCCCCCATTCCCCCCGCCCCTCCCCTGATGCACCCCCGCCCTCCCCCCCCTCTGTTCCCTTGCATCGCGGCAACCCCACTCTTGCGCCTACAGATGGACCGCAACAAGTTTTTAGCGCTCAAAGTGGATGGCGACTACCTGTTCACACTCCTGGACCAATCCCAAGGAACATTCCTGGACAAGCTACGCCTGGAGTCGCTCCTGGAGCACAAGGGCCCATCACCACCGGCACCTGCGCAGAAGGGCAAGCTGAAGCGGCCGGTGCCTCGTGCGCCCAGGCGATAGTGGCGTGGGCCCGCATGACTTGTGACGTCACGCGGTGTGGCGCGGTTTGGCGGCGGGTTAGGGGAGGGTCCCCGTGGGTCTGGACCGGTCCATGGGGGCTGGAACGTTCCTCGCAGTCACTGCACAAAGGTGTATGCCATGAGCACATCGAATGGGCTAGCCACGGCGGCCCGTACTCACGGCAGTTGGCAGGTAGCAACAATCGATGCCGGCGAGGCTGTCGGCAGGCGCGAAGCCGGGCACGCAAGTTGGCAATGTTTGGCTGCCGTACCACCACCATGTGTGTGCTGGCCCCTTGCTGCACATGAAGAACACACGATACGGCGAGAGTCCTTGTGAGTGTTGTTGAATGCTTTGCTGCTGGTGCTGTGTGTGCTACACACAGCAGCGAGCACCCGCGAGCACCCGCGAGCACCCCAGTGCGGTGTAACAGGCGAACGTTCGCGATCGTTCCTGCAAGTCGCGCCAGTTTTGCGAAGCAGCTCACTAGTGCACTGTCACTCAGCGAGACCCTCTGCCGTGCTCCGAGACCTTCGAGACCACTGCGGCGGACAGGAGCGCGGAGGCACTGTGCTGCCGCAAATGGCCAGCGCAGCGGCGCCAGCGGCGGAGCCGGCACCTGCGAGCCTCCTCGTGGCACGTGCACTGCTGGGATGGAACGTGACCCGGCTGTGCAGTGGCCATGGCGCCAGTGCGTTCTCTGACCAGGCTCCCCCTGGCGGCGCACCCAGCGGCAACATGGGGTCAGCGTCTCCTGAGGCTGCTGCCGCTGCCGCCACCACACCCGTGCTCTCAGCTCTGGCACAGCTGCTGAAGAGGCGAGCGGCCAGCATGAGGCGCTTGATGCGCACCGGTACCCCCACCGTGAGCCGCCGCCGCAGCGGCAGCGCCCGTGACCTGTTCGCCGGCAGCGCTGCCAGCAGCAGCAGGAACTCGCCGATGAACGGAAGCGGGTCCACCACCAGTGCTGCGGACAGCTTTCCAGTGGAGGTGAGACAGGGGAATGCGCGAGTGGCAGCGATGCCTGCGCACGTGCGCCGCCCCCACGCACTTCGAGATTCGCTGCTGGCAGCTGCGTCCTGAAGTGCAAACAGAGTCAATCCCTGGGCTGTCATGGTGGCAGCTTTGCCAGGCGCGCCGTAGGTCTCGGCGAGATTGCTGCTACTCTAGACAGCGCCACAAGCGGTGGCGCTGCCGCTACGTATGTGAGGAGGCTGGCGCGTGTGGAAGGCACTGGGCACGGGGCTGGCGACACTTCTGAGAGCTCTCTCCTGACGGCACACGCCTGGCCCCGTGCGGCCGTGCCCTTGAGCCGCCGGCGGCGGAGGACTGGTGTCATAAAGAGTAGCAGCAGACGCAGCGGCACCGGCGTCAACACCAGCGCCAGCGGGCCTGGCGATGCTCCCGAATTTTGCACCTGGGAACCTGTAGCTGCTGCAGTGGCAGTTGGTGCGAGCGACTTGCTCACTGCCCGGGAAGGGATGCTGCTGTATACAAGAGCACCATCATGAGGGTGCCATCGCTGGTGCGGTCACTGGTGCCAGTAGGGGAATGGATGCCCAGCAGCAGCCACTGCTGTGGCCTCCGGCTGCTGGTGTGCAATCAAGTAGGAAGTCCAGCACCAATTCGGACCTTGTTTGTTGGCAGCACTGCCACAACCTATCCTCTCCAATTTCACTGGCGGATGCCAGTGCAGCCATTAATGTGATGCATCGGCGCCTGCTGGCTCCACCTGCACAGCAGCACCACTACTGCTGTCAGGTTGTGTAGCAGCTGAAAGTGTCGCAACTGGCGCTGTGGCGCTGCAGTGACTGCTGCTCGCGCAAGCATGCGGGTGACCTTATCTGTGTGCTGCGGGCTGTGGTGCTCAGCAGCAACCCGAGGGAATCAGCCGCCTAACATGCGCCACTGCTCACTACGATTGCTGTCCCCTGGCCATACCAGCAGCCAAACGCACACACCTCTGACATGCCAACAGGCACGTGACTGACATGTGTGGCTGCTGCCATGCCATGGCCTAAGTCCATGTGTGCGCACGGTGTCATACACAGCCCGCGCACATCCATGCATGTGCATGTGTTCCGTGTCGAGCCACATGCAGCACAATGCCCAAAATCACAGCCGCGTACCGTTGCTATCTTCACATTCCTGCCCATGCTGCCGCCGCTGCACGGCCTCTGAGTGTGCTGCCACTGCACCCGGCAAGTACCTGAACGCTCAAAGCAGTACCATGCGGTAGCCACATCGCTTCATGGCACGTTGCACCCTAGCGGTTTGCTCACCGCATGCCATTGCAACCTGCCATGCCCCCCCCCCCCTCCCCCTTTTTTGTGCTCTGCTGCGGGGTGTGGCAGCCCAACGACTCACTGGACGCCATGGGACGCACGCTGGGCGACATGCGCCGCAGCAGCCGCTGGTGCCCTGCCGTGCCTGACACTTCGAACCTGGTAAGCTGCCGCAGCCGCTGCTGACAGTCACGGTGTTGACTGCGGTGATGGTGATCATGCTGACAATGTGTTGAGCACTGCATGCCTCCTAGTGTGCTGAACAGCACATTCAGCGCCCGTGCCACACTCACGAGGGTGCTGCTGCATGTATGCCAGTGTGCCCCACACAGCGTTAGGGGCCTGCCTGAAACTGCCGCCGCATCCTGCGCTCAAGCACTTGCTCCAGCAACAGGCACTGCTAGTACAATTCCGGCAATTTGCGCATCACAGCTAGCCCATGCGCATGTGCCGCTGAGCAGCCCTTTGTACACGTAGTGGCATACGGATGCGCAAAGGCACAGGCGAATGCACTGCCACAGGCCAAGGTCATGACTCAGAGTCATGCCTGGTCATGACTCAGACTCATGCCTGGTCATGACTCAGACTCATGCATTGCTGACAGAGCTGCGAAGTAGCGCATCGCACCGGTAAACAGGCGTGTACTCTTATTAAACTCCGCTTCAGGCGTGTACATACTGCATAAAATTCTCACACCTGCGGCCCCCTCAACTGTGCGCCTGCCTGCTGCTGAGCAGGAGGCGCTGCCCGGCATCACGGAGCGCGATCCCGAGAACACGCTTGGACCGGTGCTCAACATGACCGGCGAGATCGCGTTTGAGGGACTGCTCAGAATCGACGGCATGTACAAGGTGCGGCACAAATGGTGTACACTGGCACTGCCAACAGGCCGGCTGCCTGTTTCATTGGGAGTGTTACTAATAGTCAGGCATCGGTTGCAGGCGGCGGCAGCGGCGCTTGTGGCCCCACCAATGTGTGCTGTGTACTTTTGTTTGCGCCACTGGAGTGGGGTGCGTGGCTGCCTTGACTGGCAGTCAAAGGTCTGTCCTGCCTGCCACTGCCACCACGGCATTATGCACACATACACACAACAGCGCTGTGCTGCGCAGTTACAAGGCACTCTCGGTTCTGTGGCAGCTGCACGGTGGTGAAAGCCTACACGGCACCTAGCGCGTGACGCTGCGGCTCTAACAGCACCTCAGTTTCCTGCCTCCCCCCGCGGGGGTCTCCTGTGCGCCGTCGGTGGCATGCACTTGGCACTGCCGCTTCACTGCCCGCACTGCATCAGCCTGTATTCTGCTGAGCACATGGAAAGTTTGCGGCACAACACACTGTCACCTGTAAGTGCAGCAGTGACTCGGCATGCAGCGTGCTATTGATTATTGTGACAGTGCACAAGCTGAGTGTCCTAAGGTGGTGGTGCTGCTTGTCGCTGCTGGTGTCACCTGTGCTGGCGCGCAGGGCGTGCTGCACGGGCCCGGCCACAGCGTTCTGATCGGTGCATCCGGCCACGTCACCGCAGACCTAGTTGACCTTGATGAGGTGCGTGTCTGCCAGCATACCACATGACTGGCGCATGCAGCGTATAGTTACCTACACTTGTTTTTTTTACCTTGGGGATGCAGGTGCGCGCAAATCTTGGCGCGGTGATTTTGCCCCAGCCACGGCAGCAGGGCCCCGGCATGGCAACGTTTGTGTGTGTGTGTGCATAAGGGTACTTTACATCAAACTCCGCTTAGGGCGCGGAAAGCACTTTGCACTTGGTGTGCGTGTGACCGGAAAAGCATGAGGCATGAGGGTACTTAGCAGGTGGTATGGGCAAAGTGCCTTACATGGACCATGGCAGCCTGCTTCACGGCGCACCTCCTCGATGTCGCCCGCATGGAGCCAGCTAAATGACATCCGCGTTGGCATACCGATTCCAAAAATGTTTCCATTCACACCAGGCAAGTGACCATGTGTAGTCTGGTAGAGCAGGGAGTTACACGGGCCCTTTTCTCAGCAGCTAGCCACGTGAAAACATGTCTTCACCATCCCAAAGGAAAACCAAAGCGCACTGCTACCGTAGAGGTTCCCCGTCCGTCAAGGTAGTGAGAGTGCCACTGGCACTGGCGATTGCTGTGCGCGCACGCGTTCGCACTGCTCAGCACGTTGGTAAGCAAGAACGGCGGGAGGCAACATGAAGGCAGTGAATGATAGTGCCATAGCGCCACACTTGAGACGGTGCGCTAATGACGCCCGCCCGCCCGGCACCAGCAGCAGGCGCGCGCGCAGCAGTGGCATGCCGCCACCGCATGTGTGGCATGCAGCAGACGTGTCTGGCAGCAAGGCAGACGGATCGAAGGCGGTGACATGCATGACATGTCCACGTGTGAGGCATTTTCCAGCGGAATGATAGCAAATCGCTCTGACGAGTATGTGCATGGGCATAATGTAAAGCACAAGATCAGAATTGCTGTCACGAGTGTGTGAATGGACAAGGCCTGCAGGTGTACCTATGTGCTCACAACCAAGAAGCCCCTACTCACCGTGGTCCGTGTGTCTTTAAAAGCTAACATTGCTTAGAGTACAATACCAATACTGGCAATGTAAACCATTTTACATTCGGCAAAAGTGATTTGGTGCTCACGCTGCCGCGTGCGTCCCGCACACTGCGCTGCAGGTGTACATTGAGGGGCAGCTGGTTGGCGACATTGTCAACGTCAGGACGGTTCAGGTGGGTAGTGTCACACAATGGTGTCATGACTCAGGCATGTATAGCAGTTTCCACTTCAGTCAGCAGGCGCTGGCAAGTACGGGCCATGCTGACCACCATGTGCGATCCGAAAGCACAGAGTACCACACGGAGCCGCTGCTGGTAGTACTGCTGAAAGCTACCGTGCGGCGGTGCATTCACTCGTTGTATCCCAGTGCGCACGCAGACAAGAGGCGTGCCACAAGCAGCAATCCACCATCCAAGCGCTGGCTGTCAAGTGGGCATTAGACACTGTACCGCCGGCACGACATGCACTTGCGCACCCATTGAGGATGCTGTGTCACAGTCGCGGCGCATGTGACGCTTTTTGAGCCAGGTCTGCTGCCATTTGGTCCCTGGCGCCACACACACACCCAGACCCCCACCCTTGTAAATACTTCTAGCATGGCTGATATGCACACGCGGCCCGCAACTGCCGCCGCCGCATGCTGCCTCCATTGCTGCCGCCATCGCAGCTACTGCCGCCACCGCCGCTGCTGCTGGCCTCCTCGTGCCACCGCCCCCGCCGCCGCCATTCTTACCACCATCGCCCCTCCACCCCCCACCCCCCTGGCTGCTCATGCTGCCTGCCTCCCGTCGCACTTGCCGCCGCCGCCGCCGCCGCTCCGCCGCTCATCGCTCCGCACTCGCAGGTGCGCGGGTCCGCAATCGTAACCGGCAACATCCGCTGCGCGTCGCTCGCGCTCGACCCCGCGGTCCGCCTCAGCGGCGGCAACGTCATGATCGCACCCATCACGCCCGCGTCCTCGCGCCACGGCAGCGGCAGCGCGCGCAGCGGCGCCTCCCGCGGCAGCGGCGGGGCCGTCAGCGGCAGAGATGTGCCCCCTGAGCTGCTGAGCAGGGGTGGCGGTGGCGCGGGTGCTGAGCACCGGCGCAGCGGCCGGCGCGGGCTGGAGATCGCGGTGGAGACCCCCAACTCGGAGCCCGCGGTTGGGCGGGAGGGCAGGAGGTGAGGGCGGCTTGTGCGGGCAAAGCGTGCGTCGGTAGTGGCGGTTCCTGGCGTTTGCAGCGTGCGAGCGCAGAGTGAGGCAGCAGCAGCCGTGGTAGCACGTTGCATGAAGGCGCTGGCGTTGTGTGTGCACTGCCGGGCGCGGCTGCGGGATGCTGTGCCGGCACCAACAACACGCCATGCTCTGCGCTGCCATGCCAACTCCTTTGCGCACCTAAAATGCACACACACACGCACCACCTTCACCCCGCTCTACTCTCCCTCCCGTGGCCCCACGCACCGCCATTCCCGCACCACTGGAAGCGACCGCCAGCCCTGAGTATGACCGAGAGCGGGTCGACTTCTTCGACATCAACGACGCCCACAGCGACACCGGCGGCGGCGCCAGCAGTGGCGGGCGCATGCACTCCCCCCTGTCCGACCTCTCCCCCCAGGTGCACGACACCTACACGTGGGACCCGCCCGGCGGCGGCGGCGGCGGCGGCTCCAACTTCAATGCTGAAGTTCCTGGCGACAAAGCCGAGGCCGGCAGCGGCGGCGGCCGCAGCAGCGGCGGCGGCGGCGCCCTGTCCGAGCTCAGCGAGACCGAAGAGGAGGCCGAGAACTTCCACTCCGACACTACGGAAGGCGCCGTGCGCGACCAGAGCTCGGGCGCGCGCTGGCGCAGCGACAGCGGTGCGAGCTCCGCTGGTGGTGGTGGTGGTGGTGGCTGGCGCTCGCCGCCTCCGCCGGCGGTGCTGGCGCCGCGCCTCAACAGCACGCGGGGCCGCGACAGGTGGGCGGGCTGCATGCATGTTACAAGATGAAGTTGAAGTTTGCGCTCAGGTGGTATCTGGCGTGCCGGCAGGTGGCTAGTTTTGCTGCCCTCACGCCCGCTGTGTTGTACTGTCAGCACACGCACAGACGGGTAGCTAGTGTTGGAAGTACTTGAAGTTTACTTCAAGTATAACCACACGAAGGAAGTTGAAGTTGATAGCGAATAACATGTGGACGAACTTCAATGTCACCGCCACCAGTGGAGGTACCATTGGTGTGCACCAGTGCACATGCGCGCGTTGGGCACTGTGGCAGCTGTGCAACTCCTATGGTGGCGGATGAGAGCAGTGTTTAGCTCCTTACGCTTGTGCAGTAGTCCGCAGGCACGAGGTCATGTGCGCACCTGCTGAAATTAGAAGTGCCAATGGTTGGCCATACGCCTGCCTCGACCTGGCAGACGCACGTCCGGGCTCGACGTGCAACTTGTATCTGTGTGTGTTGCCGGGTGCGTGCATGATGCTCCGGCACACCCTCTGTACGACGCTCACATGCTCAACTATAATTAGTGATGGGTCACAGCGTATTTATAACGTATTTTATACGTTATACAAAACACGGCGTATTTCTACGTATTTCTGCGCCCAAAAACGCGATATATGGCGTTTTTGCCGTATACTACTAGCAGTAAACACGTTCATCTGCATGCATTCGACGGCGTATTTACATACTACTGTAGTACGTTATACGGCGTACAAGGCAAAAATTATACTCTGTGACCCATCACTAAGTATAATCATGATGTCGTGTTCCCTCGCCGTGCCAGCGCAGGGTGCCGACCGGCGCGCGCGCACCGACCTCAGGGCGCGGCACCAGCGGCCAGAGCGGTGGCGGTGGCGGCAAGACCAGCTCCAAGAACTCGCGGCCGCGCAACATGCAGCCCCCGCCCTACAGCCCCCGCTTCTGAGCGCAGCAGCCGGGGGCTCAGCAGAAGCAGGACTGGACTGCTGGAGCTCAGCAGCAGCTGCGGCAGTGGCGGGAATGCGCATGGGAGGGGGGGGGGGCTGCTGCTGCGCGCGGCCTGGTGCCGTTTTATAAACACTCGTTTGGTGTGCTCAGCAGCAGAGGGTGCCCGCCCGCCTGCCGCCGCTGGTACAGACCATGTACGCGCCGTGGCTGCACCATGGCGTTTTTGCATGTGCGCCTGCAGCTGGGGTCTTAAGCCAGAACAACCCCATCATCTGCTTTACGCAACCAGTCACCCCCCCTTCCACACACACCTGTTCTATCAACCAAGTGTGCACGAGCACATGCGACACTCTTCAACGTGGCAGTCTGTCGTACCACCATGTAAGATACGGGGAGCAGCACAAATGCCTTTTTCACGAGTGCCCCTGGCGCGTGCGCACACCACCGCCCACGCGCACCCGCGTGACCCCGCTGCCGCCATTCCACGAGTTGCAACGGTTCATATTACAGTGTGTCTGTGCGCGCTCGCAATTCTGCCTCTGCGTGCGCACTGCCGCAACCCTGCTGCTGCCTGTCGGGTACCACCTTGGGTTGCCTCAAGCACATGATTCACACTGCGGCTCCCGCGCATGCATTCAGACACTCCGGTACTACCATAGCATTTATGCTGTGCATGAGCTGCTACTGCAAGCGGCAGCTGGCATGCGTTGTGGTTTGGTCACCAGATGCAACATGCAGTGGCAGCGGCATGTTTTTTTTTGGTACACACGTGGCAGTGGGGCAGCAGCTTCAGTATCAAGTTGAAGTTAAAATGAAAACTGTGCAGGTGCACGCAAAGCGGATTGCAGCGCGTTGGCCCGGCAGCAGTAAGGCTCACTCCAAAAGGGGGAGGCGTTCACGCAAGTGCATGGCAAAGCATGAAGCGTGTCGAGTACTTGCTGTGGACATGTGTGGTTGCCATTCACAAGCTGCACCAACCAGCGTCGCTGCTGGATGTGGACACACGCCCATGAGCTGGGGAAAGCCTGGAAATGTCTGCAAGCCTTGCCCTTCCTGGCACTTACCTCCAGCAGCTAATACGACTGCACCATGACTTGGCACCACAAGCAAGTGGCAGTCGGCCATGCGCCTGGCACATACATAGGTGTGCCGCTCTACATATATTGGTTCACTGTGCCGTCTCCACCCCACCCCTCACCCTCTGCACCACAACTCGCCCCACTCAAGCTGTGTCGACGCGTGCGCCAACCCCGCCCGAGATGATCAACCCCCCCCAACCACAACAAGTGGCTGCAGCCAGCTGGCAGTGTGTGAAGTCCACTTATGTAAAAGGTACTGTGGCCGCGGGGGCGCTCCATGTGAACCCCCGGTGCACAGCCACAGCAGGGAACCTGTGACAGGCTCCGTCACGAGGGTGACGGAGAAAGAGAGCAGCACCTGGGGCCGCTCCTGCCAGAGACTACCACGCTCTTGGCAAAAATAGGCATGGCGCAACAAGCCGCTGCATGTAAATGGCCCGTCCCAGGCACTGTGGTGGCAGGGCGCCACAGTGTCGCGGCTGTATGCTGCTATGCGCGGCAGGCTGCAGCTGCTGCTGCGGCTGCTGCTTCTTCCGCTGGCGCTGATACATGCCGTTGCGGCGGCGTGGGTGCCAAGTGCACCCGCAAAAGCCTGCCTGGCGGCTACTGAGCAGCAGACGCAGCGCCTGCCGGTGGACAGCGCCTAGCAGCGGCGGCCATGGAAGGAGACCAAAAGCCCTGTGCACGAGCACCCGAGGCAGAAGCAGGCCTCGAAGCTGCTGAGCAGGTGCAGGGTGGCGTGCTCAGCGGATGGGGTTACCCCCACTTGGCCGCAAGCGCGGCGAGCTTGGCCTTGGCGTCACTGATGTCACGGCTGTCCGCTGCGAAGGTGAAGAGCTTGTCGGATCCCGCGGTAGCGCCGTCGTGCACCAGCTGACAGCGCAGCAAGCATACAGGGAGAGAGGGCATAAAGGAACAGAGGGCCATGTGGTCAGAAAACTGTTGTGGTAGGGCCTCTGTATGCTATTGCTGTCAGTTTACATGACCCAACAACACAACATGGCAGGTGCTGGCACAAGTGCGTGTGTAGAGCATGTACACTCGCAGGGACATCATGCGCAGCAGTCAAATCATTGCAAAGTCCTTGTTGCGAAGGCAATGTGGTTGGTTGCAGACCTGGTAGAGCGCATGACTCGATGAGTCATGTGGTAACGGAAACTCTGCGTCACACTGCACACAGGCCTGCTGCACAACGCAAAGCAGCAGTAGCATTGGCCCAGGTCTTCTCCAAGTGCCACGTTCTTACGCATCGCCGTCTGGTAAGCATACACAGCACACTGCCACGCAGCCGCCCTCCACTTCAAGTAATTGAAGTTGAAGTTCTGAAAAAAATCCAGCACTTACATCGGTCATGGCATCCAGAATGCGGCATAGCACGTCCAGCTCCCCCGGGTAGGGCTCATCTTCAGAGGTGTTGATCCTACGGAACAACGGCACAATCAGCACAACCACCAGCAGCACCAGCAGCACCAGCAGCAGCAGCACCAGCACCACCAGCATCAGCATCAGCAGCAGAAGCAGCATCAGCAAGGCATTGTGGCTCGGAGGCGGCTCAGAGGCTGCGTCGCGGCTGCGCTCAATCAGTGGCAACAAGGCAACCGCAGCGCAGGATGGGGCAGTGTGCGCTCCCGCTGGTGCAGCGCCAGCTGAAGTGAGCACCACACACCACCTACTGCTGCGCTTACAGCACTGGGCCACTAAGCAGACAAAGCGGCTGCTCAGCAGCGCCAGGCACCGCCGCCACAGGTCAAACAACATCAGCGCTGTATTGACCTGCACATGCTATGCTATCTATCTCCGCACATGATGGCTGCAAGCCGACCTCGAACCTTTGATTTGCCCAAACAGCAACATGTCCGTAGCACAAAGGAATTCATGTTTCCCTTCATGTGTTGTGGTGCGTGCCTCACCTGTCCACTTTGAAGAAGGGCGCGGGATCGGTTCCCCAGCTGACGTCCAGAACGCCGTTGTATTCCTGCTCAGCAGATCAACCATGCGCGTTGCATTCTCACAGTCAGTGCGCGTTGACCCATATCCGATGTGCGATGAACAAGAAGACGACTTGGTATGCAGCGCATTGGCCCGGTACAGACGACACGGCTGCCACACACTACATAGTACTTCAGTACTTCTTAGTATTGACGCACTACAGTACAGCATTGTGCAGATTTGAGGAAGTGCGGGACTTGCAGTCAGGTGGGGTGTGTGCATGGGGGAAATGCACTACCCAGATACTTCCGAGTATGCGTGCAGTGCGGCTGCGCAGCAGGAGCCATGCTCAGCAGCAGCAGCTGCAGCAGCAGCACAGCAGCAGCAGCGGCGGCGGCGGCAGCGGCGAGAGCACCCGCCTGCAGCAATGCTGAGCAAGCCGGTCCACACTGCCCATCGTTTACAGTCTCCAGTAACAAGGTTGCCAGCAGCAGAAGCAGCAGCGGCTGAACCCAAACTCGCAACACCATTCTGCCTGAAGAAGTGACCAAGTTCAGCCGCCAGGACAGGGCCTGCAAAGCCTTCGAAAGCCGTGAAAGGCTTGAACCACCACTGTACCAAAGCAAACAAATGACAGGTAATAATGCCCACGGTACGGGCACAGCAGAGCATCATGTGAGAGAGACCTTCCTCCACACACACGGCCTGCAAGCTACTGCATTGCCTGCTGCTTGAGCCAGCAGAGATTATAGTGAGAGAGAAGAGACCGACCGCAGGGCCTGCAAGCTACTGCATTGCCTGCTGCGGAATCGGCCAAGCCTGTACTTCAAGAATGTACTTCAACAACAGAGACTGCGCGCGCATACCTGCACAGACGTGCCGGACTCCTCTCCTGTGAGAAAGATGCGGATGCCATCAGAGGTTTCGCGCACCTGGCGGTGGTGGCGGCATGTGCAGCGGAACACGGTGGTCATGGTCAGCGGTGCCACGGCAATGTCGGCACATGTGCGTGGTCGGTCAGGGCGGCGCCGAACATGGGGCCACTGACAGGTGCTCATGAATCTTTTGTACATTGTACGTCTGTAGTATTTCTGAACGCAAGATAGGAACCAAAGAATGGAATATGAGTATGGGTACTTGAGTAGTCTCTTCCCGCTTCCATACACATGGCCCACTGCTGCTCAGTCTGCTAGCCAGACGCCCATAAGTATAGGAACACAGTAAAATGCATATCTGTAGTGCGGATGCTTTCTGTAGTAGGGAAGGCATTGCGTGCATGCTTGTGCACTTCAGCAAAAATGGTATATGGGCGTAGTGTGACCCAGATGAGACACACCAGCACTTGAGGACTACAGTATTTGCATGCTGCGACCTACAAGAATGCAAACAAAGTGGACTCCCTGAAACACCACATGTGTTTGGAGCACACATGGTGGACTAGGCAGACAGAACACTCGGGGGACACACTCTGCATGCAGTGACCGTTGAAGTGTGCCTCTTGAATGACTTGCAGAAACTTTTGTCACCACGCCACTGAGTGGTCTACAAACATACTTAACCAGGTGCACACACTCTGACAAACACAATAAACACTTGAAAAACTATGGTCGTTCGCTGAAAAAAAAGAGCATGAAATACTGCCACATATGACTGTTGTGCATACATGAATAACCTGTGTACTGCGGTGTACGCAGGCACGCGCCGCTCACCGTGAACTGGTTTTTTGGGTCCGTCTTGCCCTCCGAAAGCAGCCAGAAAAAGAGCCACACCTTGAAGCCGCCCGTCTTTAGGCTGGAGAAACGGAGGTCCAGCACGCCCTCACCGGGGTCGCCCGTCTGCGGCCAGCACACAGGCGTACAGCCCCCTGTGAGCACCACTTTGTGGTGTCTCATGTTTACCGCTTTTTGTTTACTTGCATGTTACGACAGAAGTGTACTACTAGTAGTGTGCAATAGACCATTTCGCACGCACCGCCCCCCAGAATGTGACCCTGCAAGCATAACTTTGTGGTTTCATGTCGAGCACCACACATGGTTTACTTACAAGTGATATTACCAGTAATACTTCAAAAAGTATGCCGTATACTATTTCGCACGCACAGCCCCCCACAACGGGGCATTGCAAGCTCACCTTTGTGGCATCCTGCCGACCGCCGCACATGGTCTCACAAGTAACAGTACCGGTACATGTGCCGTAGACTGCCTGAACTACGTGGTGTCAGACCTGGTCGGAACAACAATGCACCTAACTGGCCCATGTGACCCAACCCTGTGAGACAGGCCTGCGCCTGCGGGAGGCATGTACCGTAAAGCACGATGTATAATGAGGGGGTCTTGTACAACGAGGGGGTCGTTGTGCAGCGGCATATGGCCCTTTATGCCGACCCCCCCGCGAGCCTGACGGCGCCTTAATGACGACTACGCGGGGGGGTATGCTATACAAGTTGGGTACTCTGTATAACGCCCCCCGTGCTAGCAACAGCAGATCCCGCCGTTGACAACGCGGGGGGTCGCTATGCATTGTGTTTTACGGTACCGAGTATGTTTGCGTAGGTCCGTTGCACAACTGCAGTGTGTCAGCTGCGCTCCCCCCCTCTTTCGAGGTGCACACGAACCTAATGAACATGAAAACTTGTCTAGGAGCGATACACTCTGAGCCTCCCCGCCGGTAGGGGCCGTCGCCCTGCGTTGGACCCGTGTAAGGGGTGAACAAAGCAGAGATAGCGCCTACAAAGGCAGCAATCTCGCACATCAATGTATATATATTGACAACACTATGCAACCCGCAGGTGCCAACCAAGCCCGCGGCCAAACTACTTTGGTTGTAAACAGCACAGTACGTTGTAACTGACAAGGGCGCCAACCAAGGATGGCAGAGCAGTTTCTGCGGTGTGCTTCTGTGGAGCAACAAGAGAGTACGATACCCCCTCATGGTGTTTACGCATCCACAGCTCAAGGGGTCTGAGAAGCAGCACTGCAATGCTGAGCCGGCGTGCGTCCTCTGCACGCGACTACAGTAGTACTACAGTAGTGTACTACTACTGTAGCTGGCACCCGCTAGCCCTTTCTCTGTTCGTACACATTCTTTGCCCTGCAGTTGCCAAGTGCACTCAGCGTGCTGGCATACATGTTATGGGCTCCTGCACGCCCCCAAGTGCAAATAGATAAAACTACTACTGTCGTCCTTCGGTACTGTAGTGAAAAGCAGGACCAGTGCAGTTCTGGAACGTCTGGTATGAGCAGCGCCCTGCGCTCGCTGTGGTACTGTTTCTCATACCAATGCTATTGAAACTGACAGGCAGCAGAACTCCCAGCGAGCCGCAGCCATGACAGCGGCAGCACTCAGAGCCTGCACACACGGCAGCACCTAAGCATACTCATGCTACCCAAGTACTTCCAAGTATTTGGGGAAGAGGGGCAAGTAACAGCTCACCAGAAGCTCCGCATCCTGCACGCTGCGCCCGCTGCTCCCCCCCTCCTGCTGCTTTGAGCTGCCGGCAAACAGGTCATCAAACCAGCTCAGTCCAAGCGGAGCCGCCGGCTGCCGCCGACGCCGGTTCTGCTGAGCAGCCAGACATGTCGCCGCACGCTGTGCTCCGCTGTCGCGGGTGCTGCTGGGGCGAAATGGGGTTGCAGCAGCACCGGAGCGGGTGTCAGGCGCCAGCGCACCAATGGGAGTGGCATGGTGATGTTGGAAGCCGTGTGGTGTTATGCAAGGGGATGCCTGTATAGTGCAGCTGCAGCAGCATCAGTTGGCATGGTGTGCACTCGGGCAGGGCCGGAGCTGACTGTGCATAGGAGCAAAGGCGGTTCCGAGACCAGCTGCAGCTGCACAAAGGTACCGTTCCACTGCAGGATTACGGCACCACAGCCAGACCGTACAACCACAAACAACCGGCGATGCAGTTGTACTGCTGCTGCGAGGTGTTTCAGCAAGGCTGAGTCACAGGTGCACGCTGTACGGACGAAGCAGCAGCTGCATTCTGTCAGAAGGCTGGTGATGGACCGCTCTGCTGTGCACAGTCGCTCACAAGCTGCTGGTGCCGCTGTCACCGCCATGTTAACAAGCGCATGGCATGATGATGACTTGGTGATGCGTGGTGATGCGCAAAGCATGCAACACCATGGCTGCAACACCGCAACAGTGGCTTGACTCGCCTAGCGCCCCCGGCGGAGAGGTGACGATCTTGCGCCTGGTGTTGGGAAGCTGGGAACACGAAGCTACACGCTCCTGTGGCCAGCAGCAGAGCCACTGCTGCTTGCTTGCCCACCATGGTGGACCGCTGCGCGCTGCGGCTTCGAGATAAGCCAGGACAGAGTGCAAACTCAGCTCGCTGCATGCATGTCTCAGCTCTGAGACAGTTGCTGCTTTACGGTCGACGTCAGAGACTCTAGAGTACTCTCGAGTGTCGAGTACTCACGCGTGATCATACTGTTTCATCCTCCCGCAAAAGGCATGGCCATGGCATGGCATGCGCCGGCGCATGCGCAGGGCGGGGTGTGTGCACGGCATGCCGACAGCGCAAGGAGTGGCAACACACACACAGCCAAAACACAAGGGACCAGACACTGTGGTGACAGACACAGCACCCTCCTGGGGGAAAACTAACCCCCTCAGCAGCGAGTGACTCAACAACAGGTGCCCAGCACCGGCACGGAGCTGGCGCACATGCATCCATGTGTGCGATCCGCAAAACGTCGACAAGGCACGGGCCTGCAGCTGTACATGAATGCCCAAGCAGCAACACGCATTGATCCAGCCGCATGTGTAGATGTCGCGGCGCTGTCTGGCATTCGCAATCTGGACGACGCACCATGCGCACGCTGGTCTGTGCGATCGATCATATCTACCATGCCACAGGTGTCAGGCGCGATGCGTACGCACGGATGAGCGTGAACGCGAAACTCAAATGATGTTCAGGCGTGCATGCCACTGACATGGCATACGGAACTACTAGTAGTAGGTGCGGCAGTTGGATGTGTGAGCCGAGCAACCGCTGGGGCACAAACTTGTCATAGGCAGCGGCGAGAGCACTGTTCCATGTGCAGCAAAGGCACAGCCGAGGTGGCAAACTGTGAACGGGTGCACGGGCATGTAAAAACCTGCCACCGCCGAATCTGATTAAGTGCACACTCAGCACATGTATGCTGTTTTTTACAAGTATGTGGCACAGACGAGTTACTGGACCGAGCGCACTCAGCCACACTGCCCAGAATCGGCGCAGTGCCTCCTGGCGCAGACCTCCTAGATAGGTGTTGGGCCACTGTTGGCGCCAGCGCTACTACCAGTGGCAACACCCGTGGCATCACCAGATGGACTGAGCTCGCCTGCCTACCCAGCTGCGGCAGGGTGGGTGACTGTCGCGCCATGACGGCGTACAGCCTCCACACATCCTCCACAGGCATATGCCAATGGCCAACTGCAAGCGCTGCCAGCGATCCCCGCACCAGAAGGGCGCGGGCGGGAGGGGGGGCATCGCGCCTTGCTGCACAGGAACGCACGTGTCACGCCGCACGGCTAGGCGCGCGCAACACGTGCTACGCCGCACTGCTAGGCGCGCGCAACAGCAGGCCAGCCCCTCTCACAGCGTGGCCGTTGCAGGCGCGCGCATGCGGTAAAAGAGTACGTAGCTGTCTTTGCACGGGCTGACACCTGGAGGCCCCGCGGGCCACACTCTGCTGTCGTCATACTCGTACCACTCGTGGTTGATGGGGCTGAGGGCACGCGCGGTGTAGTGTCCCTTGTCCAGCACAACACCAAAGTGGTCGGCGACCGCAACCAGGTCGTACAGCGGCTTCGTGTGTGTCGCAAGGCGGTCAGGGCTTCTCAGCAGACACAGGGCCAAAGCATCATCAAGCGCAGCCGAGGTGCGGCGTGCAACGCGGCGGCGGCGTTGGCGGGCGGCAAGGAGGCGGCGGCGGCGACGGCGGCGACGGCGGCGACGGCGGCAGTTGAGTGCAGATTTAGGGTGGTGCTGGCGGCGGCGGTGCATGCAAGTGCGATCGTGCCAGACAGCTACCCAGCAGTGTCTGGGGTGACCATGGGAACCACTTGCTGGTCATGACGGGTGTCCGCACCAGCATGACAGGTTCCGGCATTGCCCCCCAACTGTTATTCTTGGGCAAAAGAGCACTGTGCCACCTGGCTGTCGACATCCGGTAATGCTCTCGAACAGCGTCTAAGTGAGCCCAACCACCACAAGGTGACATGGGTACATGTGTGCCTTGCCAGCCCCCCAGATGCTTAGTCTACTTCGGCAGCATGCCCTCGAGCAAGCAGTACATGGCGGCCCGTGGATGCATCGCTAAGCATGCAGGCTGGGCCGCGCCTTAACTTACCACTGCCAACATGCGCAGGCGCCGGGCGGCTGAATCAATGTACAGCACCTCCCCTTTGCACCCACCTGGCCCAGGGCTGCATGTCCAACCCAACGTGCGGGTACTGGACTCGGGCCACGTTTTTGTAACTGATGTTGTCGAAGCGCTTCAGCTGTATCACCAGGACCGGTGGGTACACCATTATCAAGGAAGTTCTGTTCCTCGACTGCAGTAGCTGGGTCTGCTTGCAAGTGTGCCCCCACTGTGTGTGAGGGGGCGTGTAACGTTACATCAGCAATGCTGGAGGTTAGCGCCGGGCCAGCATGTTCGCCTCTGTAGTGGCTGATGGATGCGGGTGGGCAAGGTGTGGGAGAACGTGGTGTGTCATCTGGCAATTGTGGCAGCAACCTGGTGTATTAAGGCATGAGTGTGACATTGGCAGAGTGTACTGGAGTGCATGCAATGCTGCAAGCGCCAGTGAACTGCCTTGTCTTTTGCACCGGCAAGAACAGTGGCAACACTATATTGCGAGGGCCGAGTTGTGGCTAAGGCACCACTGCCACTCGCACCACAGCCTAGACACCAGACCCAATGTAGACACGGTATCACTTAGCTAGCAGGTGGTGGCCTGCTCACACATGTACTACTGGTAGTATGCTAGTGTAGTGAACTACTACTGTGGTGTGTGGCGCAAATATGCACTGTAAGACACAACTCCCTTGCATCAGATGTGTGAATGTAACTGTGAACATCGGCTACTGTACAACATGATGGAGGTAGTAGTGCTGTGGTAAGTATGACCATACTGCACATGTCCCCTCCACTCGCGTCCTCGCTCAGCATCTCTGGCGCCGTAAACAGATCCAGGCAGTGCCCCAGTGTCACTCTTGTCGCCGCAGAGGGGGCACGTAAGCGTGTTCCGCAGCTGCCCTTCAAACAGGTCCGTGACGACGCTGGTGCATTGACAAAACGAGAGGCGCGCAGGGAAGGGGGGGGGGCGGGGGGGGGGCAGAGGGGGTGGAAAGGCTGTCAACGGAGTCCCTTCCTGCGAGCTGTGAATATGGTGTGTGGAGACTGCTCACACGGGCTATAGCTACCTCGGCAGGTAAACTCACGCCAGCCTAACGGAACTGAACCAGGTCAATGCAATGCCTTGCCTAACCATATGCATAAACGTGGGTTGCGTCTGCTCTCCGAGCTGAGTCTCGTAGGCTACCCAAATGTGCACACCGTAACATACGCGGTGCGCGGCTCAAAGCCGCGCCACACGGGTGGCAACGAGATGGCACCAGCTGGCGCCCTAAAGGCATGAGGGTACACACACAGCAGCGCATGTGCAGCAGACAGCTGCTGTCATGCGGCAGTCATTCCACTGGCCATGCCGCCGCGCCGGCTTGCTTTTTCTTTGCATTGTTACCTGCCGTTGCACGCCTTGTAGAGTTGCCACATGTGCTGGCTCTGCTGAAACGGGGTGACCTCGGGTGACACTGTGCTGCTGAGAAATCTGAGGTCTTCCGGCCGCCTGAGAACCACGTGCAGCGCGTCCAGGAGGCGCCTGCAGCAGAGGAAGCATGGGTTCACATGGTTATATACATGGTTTATATAGGGTATCATTGTGAGCAGATGATTTCTACCTCGGAAGTACTTGGAGTATGAAACAAGAGCCTTGTAAGAAGATGCATGTGTCGCTGTGAGCTGTGTCCATGTGCCGGTACCGCAAAGGGTGTGCAGTGCTGGGCAGCCTTAAGCTGGCTTTTGGTGTAGGCGGGGGGCTGCCCATGGGCACTGTGGCGACATGCGGTGCTGGTATTACCGTGCACGCCGCTTTGCTATGAAGACAGGTATGCTTGTCTTGACATCCTGCTTCAGCTGCACACCATGAGCACAGGGGTCCCGTTCCATGTCCCGAGCAGAGTTCAATGGAAGTACTGCAAAGCATCAGTTGAGACAACTGCTTGGCGAAATTCGAGCTGGCCCAACAGCAGGTTTCCGCTTAGTGCAGGGTCTCCAGGGCCTGTTGTGGACAACATGTTACTTCTTGACGTACTTCAGTAGTTCAAGTATGTAGAAGTACTTCAAGTATGTGGAAGCGTGATGTGTTATATGTGAAGTGTCTGCCACAGTGCACATTTCAGCGCCAGTGCGGAGTCCGAGGTGTTCCACACCGCCGTGACTTGAAAGCGCATGTGCATTGTCATCAGCAGTGACAACCAAAGACAGGCACTCCTGAAGCCAGGCAAGACATCTCTGTGTCATGGTAGGGAAATGTCAATGGCGGCCTTGCCATGCACATTTGTCGGCCTGTATGCCTCAAGGTATGTTTCTATATGCGTAATGGCGTGTGCCCATACATACATGTGGGTGAGCTCTGAGCGAGCTCCATGCACCTAAGCACGGCGCAACACAATGCAGCACAGAGAGCCACACTGATACACTTTGCGCAACTGCAATGATTGATACCAGGCACGCACCGTAGAAACTCCTCACAGTCTTGCTGCTCGCGCTTTCCAAAGCTTGAAAATGCCTCGTGAACCGCAGCCTCCATTACCCACAGCTCCACCTCGAGGATATCCGAGTCGCTGATGCCGCCGCCACCGCCGTTGCCGCCGCCGCCGCTTCCACTGCGCCCCCGCAAGCGCTGAAGCAGTCGGGCGAACGCCGCAACCAGCCTGCACTTGGCCCTGTAAAGCTGTGCCTGCACAGCCGAATGGAGACAGATAACATACGTCACAGCATGGTTTCCCAAAGTCATGTGACGCTGTCCAGCCTGTCCTTGATTGTGGTGAGTACAGACAGCAGGCGACACTGTTCATGGCTCAGCATCAATTTGCTCATGTGTACTCCGAGGTACATGTTGATCTGAAGTGGGTACGTGAGGCCAGTGTACCAGACCACACCGCCCCCCTTTTTGACGTTCGCACCTGTCTTGGCCACGGCATGCCGCTTTCGCTGGCCCAGCCTGCGCTTGATCCCGCAAAAAAGTGAGCTGCCGCCGAAAGTGAGTGCTGCCTGCCACTGCCCCCTACGTGCCCGCAAACGCTGCCGAGCGGATGCGAAGCGCCCTGTGTGCTACATGTACCTGTTGAGAGTAGGGTGTGAAGTGCGCCCACACAGCACTTACTGCATGTCCATTGCACCCAACACACTCAGTGCTGTTTACAACTGAATAAATCGGCAATGAATGGAACAAACACTTAAAGCAAGGGAGCGACGGCGTGCACGCTGCCAGGCTGCCAGGCCAACGGCAGCAGTGCTCATGAGTCATGCACCCGGCCATTATGCATATGCGTGATTGGTTTGCACGTGGTGTTGCGCGTGTGGCAGCGCCAGCAACCATGCAGCCACCTCTTGTGCGGTAGCTCGCATCTCATGCTCATGCTGCTGCACATGGCCGCGTTCACGCTCTCACCCCAGCAGTGCACAAAGTGGTGCTTATGCTTGCCGCGCGACTGGTGCCGGTGGCGCTGGTGGGCGACAACGGCACACACATTTTCCAGGTATTGTGGCAAAGCACCAGGACAAATGTGCAGTGTGGCACAGGCACCACATTAAGTGCACACATGTGCAGCATACATGTGTTAGCAAGACAAAGAGCACACTGGACCAAGGATGATGAACACGTTGCACCCCCCCACATGTCAGAGATGAATTAAACCTCATATCACTAGTTTGTTTTGCATCTACTCATGCACGAGTGGGTGCTGTTCCTTTTCCCTCAAGCTTACCTCTTCCCCGCCCTCCTCCTGCCCCTCCGCCACCGCCTCGTTCTCGGCGAGGCCCGCCCCTTCGGCCGCCTCTGCTTCCTCCGTCACAAGCGCCGCCGCCTCCGCAGTGGGCAACTGCACCTCCTGCGGTACCTCGTCCTGCAGAGACGGGCGGTACAATGAGGAGGAAACGGTCAGCAGCTGAACCCACTCTAGATCCAGCCACCATTGCACCTGGTGCTGCCGGGTGTGTCAAGTGTCATCACTGTGAGCATGGTATGATGTCACAGACACACATCCAAGCTCATCATACGTAGAGCTGGACTCGACTGCTGCCGCTTGCTCAGTGTGCGCAGGCGACGGCGGCACGGCCACAGGCAGCACCAGCTGCGGCGGCAGCGCAGTCGCCGCCTCCCCCCCCTTCCCCTCACTCTTCCGCCGCTTGTGGGATGCGCCGGTCGTGCCAGCAGAGTCAACGCTGCTGTCGCTGTCAATGAGCTCCTCCGCTGCCCCCGGCACCTCAGGCTTGACAGCCACGACCGGCACCGCAGCGCTGCCTGTCGCCTGCACGTTGTCGGCTGCTGCAGGCGCTGCAACATGCCTCGCGCCATGCGTGGCAGCCCGCGCAGCAGCAGGGGGTAGCACGTGCTGTGCAGTGGCTGCTCGGTTGCTCGCCAGCGGCGCGAGTGTGCCTGCCACGGCGCCTGATCGCTGACGCGTTGGCGATGTTGGTGCCGTTGCCTGCCCTGCGGTAGCCGCCGTCACCTTGGCGCGATGGGGAACCTGCAGCACGGTGTGCCAGAAGCGACAGCAGGGATACAAGTGGGGGCGGCCACATGTGACTGATTTGCGTAGAAGCGAGGCAACCAAGCATCACACATTGGCAGGACAGAGGATGATGCCGCCCAGCAATGGAAAATGGAAAGGAGGCGTGAGAAAATGCTTGCGTGCACCAGCACTGTGGCGCTGGTTGCAAAAGCCGCTGCTGCATTTTTGATATAGGCATGAACTCTGCACGCAAGACAGTTTCCAGGTAGCAAGGCAGATCACCTTGGCATCGCCCACCACCGCACACTTGTACAGCACCACAGCCACCAGCATCACCACAGCTAAATCCATGCGCAGAAGCCATAGTCTGGCAGGCTGCAAGGCAATCGGTTACAGTAATTTGCAGGCATCAAACAAGGAACATGTTAGGAGTGCCCTGCTCTGCGCATGCACACAGGTTATGCACTGGTGACCTGTATGGCGTGGAAGTGTGCCTCACCAGGTGGGCGCGGAGCACATGTGCATCAGCAACAAGAGTGCCACACTGTCTGTAATGGGCCTGTGACTCCGAAATGAAGTTAAATAGTGGTGGGAGTTAGGAGGTACAACTGATGCTAGCACTGGCGGCAAGCCGTGCGCCTGCAGTTGGTTGGTCTTCGTGCACCATACCCATCAATTGCACACACAGGCCATCAGTGCAGATGTGATACAGCAGGTGCAGATGAGGAAAACGGTGTAACTGCGCCCAGCAGCAGAGACGAATAAGTACAGGAAGCACCACACCAGTCCCAACAAAATTTTTGATGGGAAATCAACAACGTAGGTGCGGGACATTTGTTCGTGCTCATGTCCCAAGGTCAACCGAGCCAGTACAGCGTGCTTGCCTTTGCCGGTGGGATCCCCTCCAAAGGGCCTGGGTGTTAATCGACATGGCAGCAACTTCTCATTCACTCTCCGTGGCCTGCGGCGAGCTGCTGCTGGTCACATCGCTGACCAGATACGGCTGTGGGCACGGAAGACAATTGCGCATGGGCGCACCAATACACAACCCCGCATGCCAATGATGGATGCATGGTATCTGTTTTTCGTACTTCAAGGACATCACTACTCCGTTTCGCAAGATCGCATGTACGAGTGGGTGCTGTTCCTTTTCCCCCAAGCGTACCTCTTTCCCGCCCTGCGCCTGCCTCTCCGCCCCCGTCTGCTTCTTGACGAGGCCCGCCCCACCCGCCACCTGCAGAGACGGGCGGTACAAAGAGGAGGGAAAATGCAGCAGTAGCGGCGGCAGCGGCCGCACATAGTGTTGTGTGAGCCCTTGTGAGCGCAGTGCAGGCTGTGTAAGTGGCGCAGCTGTATTGTGTTGCCAGGGCGCATGTGCTTCCCAGTGCCACAGCAGTACATGCTGGGCATATGCAGCATGGTTCAGTGTCATGGTTTAGGCATGCAGGCATAGGGCGGTCATGATGCAAGAAGGATATGGCGGTGCACGTTACACAAGTGCTGAGCAGCTCAGTGGCATAACCTGTGTGGTGAGCAAAGCGGCCAGCACTGCAGAAGGCCTCCAAAGAACAGTGCCAGAACGTTCCAGCAATGTCTGTCAAGCCAGCACACTGAGCAATCACTCCCTTTACACAGAGCAGCATTACCGCCTGGGTAGCAATACTCGACCCTGACCATCAAGCTGAACCGGCACCTACACACCACCACCAGGGCCCTAGGCTTCTCCGAGGCTTGGGCAACTCAACAGCACTAGCCTGCAACCCCCCCCAGGGTCATGTGTGCCTCTCCATGCTGTCATACTTGCTGCTGCCTGCCCGTTGTCCGAGAGTCTGCCTTATCACAAGCGTCACTACACACTGTACTATCACACATCTCCCCACTGCTACCGATACCGCCAACATGCGTCATTAGGCACCGCAGGTGCTGGCACATGTGCAGCATGCATGTGGGCTCAAAGCAAACGCACTCAACCACGGTACGGTAGGCACATCATCCGCCCACTCCCACCGCCTCACCTCCGCCCCGTTGTGCTCGTGCCCCTCCACCCCCGCCTCCTTCACAGCAAGGTCCGCCCCCCCGGCCGCTTGCTTTATGCCAGCGGCTGCTGCCTCCGCACTGGCCAACTGCACCTCCTGCAGTACCTTGTCCTGCAGAGGCGGGCAGAACAAAGAGAAGGAGGAGGGCACCAGCAGTGCCGCGGCAGCATGTAGCCAGCGCTTTGTGAGAGCCTTGTGAGCACAGTGCAGGCTGCGGTACTATTTTGGCACAGACCGTATTGCATTGCCAGGGCACATGCACTTGCCATGGAGAGCATCCTCGCAAGACATGCCGGGCATGGGCAGCATAGCACAGACGCCGCAGGTGCAAACGCATGTGCAGGGTATGCATACTGGCAAGACGCTCGATGCACTTGGCCAAGGATGTTGACACACTCTGCAATATCACATAAAACGGACGCCTATGACACGGATGCTACTGTCTTTCTCAGCTAACATGTGGTACCGGTTTCCACCCCTCCCCTCAAGCTCTTACCTCTTCCGACGCCTGCCCCAGGGCCTGCCCGTCGGCTGATCCCTCCCCCTGTTCCACCACACCAGATTGCCGCATCTGGTCACTCTCCGTTGGTGCCAATCCCGTGTGGGACAACTCTGCAAGCCGCGGCAGCTGTGTGCGCGGGCACACCGGTGCGGCAGGGGGTGGCAGTGCATGTGATGTGGCGGCAAGGCCAGGGTTAACAGGGCTGAGTGCGCGGCGCCACATGGGCGTGGCCAGTATGCACATGCATGATTGGTTACATGTGGGGTCGCGTGCAGCAGCGTCAGCAACCATGCAGCCACATCTTGTGAGGCAGCTCGCGCCGTGGCCATATCATGGCCGCGCTCACGCTGCTATACATGGCCGCAGTCGCGCTCTCACACCTCACACCAGCACCACACAAAGTGGTGCTGCTGCTTGCAAGGTGGCTGCTGCAGGTGGCTCTGGTGCGCGAGAATGGCGTTTGGCACAGCAAACTTTGCAGTGCATATGCGCAGCATGCATGGCATTACAGGTGCACACACATGCGCAGCATACACCGGCAAGGCATACGGCACGCTCGGCCAAGGACGATGGACATGTCCCACACCCTCACTTATCAGTGATAAGTTATCACTGATGCAGGGCACATCGCTACTGTGTTTCTCATCTACTCATGTGCACGTGGGTGCTCCCCTTTTGCCACCACCTCAACTGCGCCCCACTGTGCCCCTTCCCCTCCGTCCCTGCCTCCTTCATGGCGAGACCCGCCCCGTCAGCCCCCTCTGCTCCCTTCATCGCAGTGGCCGCCGCCTCTGCACCGGGCAACTGCCCGCCCTGCAGTACCTTGTCCTGCAGAGGCGGGCGTACAAAGGTGAGGAAGCGGCACCAGCAGTGGCGGCAGCGGTGGCATGTAGTCATTATGTGGTCCTCTTGTGAGTGCGGCTGTGGTAGTAACGGCGGTTACAACAAATCCGTAATGCGTCGCCAACTGACTCCAAGTTTCAAAGCAAAGCATGCCGGGCATGTGCAGCGTGGCATAGGCAGCACAGGTGCACACACACACGGAGCATACACATGAAGGCATAAGAGGCAGGCAACCACACAAGTTTTACAGGCACCACAGGCGCGGAGCGCATATGCAGCATATACGCGGTGGCAGGGAAAACACCCTCAATCACAGTATGGCACGTCATGCACCTTGACACACCACTGCAGCAGAGTACGTTGCTGCCTCTCATCTTTTATGTACAGGTGTCGCGCCCAGCCATCAAGCTTACCTCAACCCCGGTCTGGTCCTCGGAGCCCCCCTGCCCCTCCGGTTCCCCCTCGCTTGCCGCGCCGGTACCGCCTGCCACAAACGCCTCTGGTTGCTGCACTGCTGGCCCCGCGCTGGGCACCTCCGCCTCATGTGACATCTTGTTTTGCAGCGGCGGTTGGTACAAAGAGCAGAAGTGGGCACCAGCAGCAGTGACAGCGGTGGCATATAGTCAGTGTTTTGTGAGTTTCTTGTGAGCGCAGCACAGGCTGGGGTAGTAAGGGCGCAGCTGTATTGCGTAGCCAGGGTGCATGTGCGTCCAAGTTTCATAGAAAAGCAGGCCGGGCATGTTCAGTGTGGCATAGGCAACACAGTTGCATGCGCATGCGCAGCATACATGTGGTGGCAGAGACAATCATTATGCTGGCACGCCCGTTTCATAGCATCGGCGATGCATATGCGCATGCACGTGCAGCACACATGCGGTGGCAAAGAAACGCACTCAATCACAGTATGATGGGCGCATCTTGCGTCCTGACAATTCAGTGGTGGGGGTTGGCAAGGCATACAGCACACTCGGCGAAGGATCATGGGCATGTCACACACCCTCACTTATCACTGATGCAGGGCACATCGCTATTGTGTTTCTCATCTACTCATGTGCACGTGGGTGCTCCCCTTTTGCCACCACCTCACCTGCGCCCCACTGTGCCCCTTCCTCTCCGTCCCCGCCTCCTTCATGGCGAGGCCCACCCCATCGACCACCTTTGCTCTGTTCATTAGAGTGGCCGCCGCCTCTGCACCGGGCAACTGCCCGCCCTGCAGTACCTTGCCGTGCAGAGGCGGGCGGTACAACGAGAAGGAATCGGCACCAGCAGCGGCGGCAGCGGTGGCACGTAGTCAGTTTGTGATCCCCTTCTGAGTGCAGGCTGTGGTAGTCACGGCATCAACAGCAAAGCTGTTTATGTACATGGCGCAAGTGGTTCCAAGCTGTAAAGCAAAATAAAATGCGAAATAGAGCTAGAATGTAGCTGCGCCAATGCCCGGGCAGACCCAGATCACAGCACTGGCACAAAGGTACCGAAGTAGCGTGGCGCTTACCCTCGCATGGGTGTCGGCGTTGCTTCTATCTGCGCCCGCGCCATGGCCCGTACTTGGGCTGGCACTGTTCGCTGCGCCTCCCACCTCCGTCTGGAATGCAGCAATACCAGCCAGGCAGCAGCAGCAGGTGGTCAGCAGCAGCAGGCTGTGCTGCTTGTGGGGAGTGCAGCGGAAAAACAATCTTGTGCCAGCATGACGGCCACCTGTGCATGCGTCAGGTGCGTGAAAATGGTCTGGGAGCGCCTACGTGTACTACCAGCTTTGGTAGTGTTGTAAGCGTACTACATAATACTACACCACAAAGGTATCTCCTGCTGCCTACTTGGGCAAGTGCTTGGTTGCTAGTGGATGACTTCTAGTGCGCTACAGGCTCCCCTGCAGGCCGGCAGCATCAAGTGTACACAGATCATGTGTTTCCATGTTCTCCCATGCCAGAAACGTACCTCTTCGCCAACACACATTGCGTCGTTCTGTGCGCCACACCCTGGCAGACTGTCTGACACTGACGAGTCGCCATTGACTGGTGCGTTACCCTGCGGCATCACACACCCCTGCAATACATTATGGCACGAGCGGTGTGAGCGACGCACGTGAATACATGAGCCAACTGCAGCTATGTAGCAGTATGGTGCGGCACAAATGTTGGGTGAAGCATGGCAGGCCAACTCACAGATAGGTGGTGCACATGTACGGAGGTTGAGCAGGACAGAGTGCACGGTGCCACATTTTCTCACTTCTTGTGCACATGCGTGATACATGCACGTGTGCGGTTGCGCGTGCAGAGCAGGCGCTGCCCCTACCTTGTCAGCACTGTTGGTTGTGATGGTGCTCGCAGTGGCGGGCGCTGAGGTCACCACAGTGCTCAAATCCGCCACAGCTGTGGCCGCAGCAGCGGCGTCACCATCCGTATTTCCCGCCGCAGAATCAGCGGGCTCCACGTTCTCAGTAACGGGGATCTGCGACAACTGAAGTAGTGCACCAGTAAGGGTGGGCGGCAGCAGGGGGTCATGCACCCACCGTGTGCGAAATGGGCAGCGCAGCAACACGTTTGATGTGCGCTTGAGTCCAGCCCTGCAGGCTGGCCGCTGCACATGTACTGCGGAGCGCAGCGGCAGTGCGGTGCGCAAGAGGGCTGCGCAAGAGGGCCGTTGCTGCATGCATATACATGTTCAGCCATGCTTCACGTGCTAAAACATGGTTCTCGTAGCATACCGTCAGTGTGTCCGCGTACGAGCATGGAATGTGCCTCAGTGCGTGAGGGTTTATGTTGTTGCACATGCAGAGGACAAATGTGAACAACTGCGGCGTGGTTGGCTAACCTGCCCTGTGGTGGTCCCCACCGTGCCCGAGTCGTCCGTCGACAAGACAGGGCTTTCTGGTACACCGGAGCTGTTTTGCAGCTGCTCATGGCTGATGGTGCCCAGATGCGGCTGTGGGCACAGCGGCAGGTTGCGCAGGGAGCAGGAAGCAGTGCAGGTCAAGTGGTGGCAAAGCCAGGGTTTAACTTAGCAGGGCAGGGTGCGCGGCGCCACACGCACCCGCCATTATGCACATACTTACTGACGTATGCCGCATGCGCGATTGGTCCACATGTGGGGTTGCGCGTGTGAGCAGTGCCAGCAACCATGCAGCCACTTGGGCACGTCATGCACGCAAACATATTGCTGAGGCGCCGACTTCGGTGTGCTATGCACAGGTGCCCCCCCCCCTCCCAAAATCTCACCTCTCCCGTGTCCTGCGCGTCCCCTCCCACCCCTCCCTCCCTCTCAGCACCCCCACTGGCTGCCTGGCTCCCCTCCACCTCAGTGGCTGCTGAATACCCATTGGCCACCACTGGCACTCCGGCGGATGCCACTGTGAGAGTGCGTGACTCCTGCAGGCCGCCGCCAATGATTGTGATGCCGCCTCTTAGCGCCGCGCCGCCAACCGACACTGTAAGGTCCCCCGTATTGCAGACACCACCCGCTGGTATGATGACGATCGTCGGGAGCAGCCCGCCTGCTGCAACGGTCACGTCCCCGTTCACGGCTGTTCCACCTGACGCCACCGTGAGCGTTTGCGCCACCTGCAGCCCGCCGCCAGAGATGGTGGTGTCGCCACTCACTGCAAATCCGCCGCTCATCACCGTCAGCCCGCCCGACAGGGCCAGGCCGCCCACCGCAGCGATGTCTCTAGTTGGGTGCAGTCCGCCAGAGAGTATGGTGACGGCGCCAGTGATGGCCGCGCCGCCAGTAACGACAGTGATGCTGAGCGAAGAGCACAGCCCGCCGGCTGCAATGGTCACAGCGCCTGCCAATACCGCCCCGCCTGCCGTGACTGGGAACGCGCCAGCACTGCTGAGCCCGCCCGCCATGGTGACAATGACCATGGCGTGAAGGCCGCCACTGGCAATGGTGACATCGCCGGTGACTGCGGCACCGCCCGAGGCCACCGTCAATGCGCACCCCACCTCCACCCCGCTGTTGGGGACCGTCACATTGCCCAGGACCGCTGCGCTGCCGCTGGCGATGGTAAGCCCACCCTCCGTTCGCAGCCCACCTCCCACTGTGACCAACTGCACCACGTGCAGCCCTCCGCTGATGTTGGTAACAACCCCAGAGACGACCGTCCCAGTGGACATGCACATGGCCCGTAACAGTGGCGCCGCCAGATGCAACCGTCAGCGTGCAGTCCACCGCCAGCCCACCGCCAATGACCGTCACATTGTCCACAACCGTCACGCCACTGCTGGCGATGGTGAGTGCACTCTCCGTGCGCAGCCCGCCTCCCGCTGTGTCCACCCGCGCCGCGTGGAACCCTCCGCTGACCATGATAGCGTCGCCAGACACAACCGCTCCAGCGGATGCCACTGTGAGCGGGCATGACACCTGCAGCCCGCCGCCAATGATGATGGTGTCGCCACTGGGCGTTGCGCCGCTGAACGAGATGGCGAACCCTGCCGTGCCGCCCAACTCATCAGCAGCCAAGATGACCGGCGCTGCACAGCCATCCGTGACAATGGTCACATCTCCTGCCACGGCGGCGCCGCCAGGTGCAATGGCCCGCGTCCATGACACCTGCAGAACGCCATCAGTAATGGCCACGTCACCCAAAACTGCAAAGCCCCCGCCCGCCAGCGTCAGCCCTCCAGACACAGCGAGAGCACCATCATGGCCCGCGTTGCTATGCTTGACGTGCAGCCTGCCGGTGACTGTGGTGACGTCGCCGGCCACCGTCGCTCCACCATTACGATAAGAAGCCGTAACCGAGCTCATTGCATGCAGTCCGCCGGCGATGGTCATGTCACCTGCTTCGCCTGCCGTGGCTGTGAGCCCGCCAGCGCTGTCCAGTGCGCCCGCAGTCGTGATCACCGGCATGGCGTGCAGCCCGCCCGCAGTAATTGTGATGTCGCATGCTATAGACGCGCCACCGGAGGCAACCGTCAGCACGAAGTCGACGGTCAACCCACCGCCAATGACTTCGAGATCGCCTGAGACCACTGCTCCAACGCTCACAACGGTCACTGCGTCGCCCTCAGTGCGCAGCCCTGCCGCCGCCGTGATAACTCCTGTGACGTGGAATCCACCCGTGACGACGGTCACAGTGCCTGTCACTGTCACACTGCCACGTGCAACCGCAAGTGTCAGCGACACCTGCAGCCGGCCGCCGGCAACTGACAAATCACCCCCCAGCGCGGCACCGCCAGAAGACACTGTCAACCCGCCGGCATTGCTGAGCCCGCTCACAGCAACTTTCCCCTTGGTGGCATACAGCCCGCCTGCAGCAACAGTGACAGCGCCGGCCACCGCCGCTGCGCCAGATGCAACAGTGACCGTCCACAGCACCTGCAGCCCGCCGCCAGTGATGGTCATGTCGCCCAAACCTGCGACGCCCCCGCTCGTCAGTGTCAGCCCTCCAGACACAGCAAGACCATCATCCGCTGTGTAGCTATCCTTGACGTGCAGCCCGCCACTGACTGTGGTGATGTCGCTGGCAGCTGTCTCTCCACCGTATGAAACAGTAACCGTGCTCTTTGCATGCAGCCCACCGGCTGTGATGGCCACGCCACCCGCCGCTGCTGCCCCGCCTGCCGTGGCTGTGAGCCCGTCAGCGCTGTCAAGTGCGCCCACAGTCGTGATCACCCGCATGGTGTGCAACCCGCCCGCAGCCATGGTGATGCCGTCTGCCACAGTCTCGCCGCCAGATGCAACTGTCAGTGTGCGGTCCACCGCCAACTCACCGCTAATGACTGGCAGATCCCCTGCAACCACTTCCCTGCCGCCCGCAACGGTCAGCGCGCCCTCAGAGCGCAGCCCCGCCTCCCCTGTGATGACTGGCATGTCGTGAAGTGCACCCGTGACAATGGTCATGCCGCCAGAGACAACGGCTCCAGCTGAGGTAACGGTGACTGTCTGTGACACCTGCAGCCCGCCGCCGATGATGGTCATGTCGCCGGACACAGTGGCGCCACTGGGTGACGCCGTGGGCCCCGCCGCACTGCTCAGGTCATCAGCAGTAAAGTAGATTTGCAGTGCGCACACGCCTCCAGTGGCAATGGTAACGTCTCCTCCCACGGACACTGCGCCCGACGCAACAGTCAGCGTGCGTGACACCTGCAGCAGCAGTGGCACGTAGTCATTATGTGAGCCCCTTGTGACCACGTACGTTCCAGCTGCCAGGGCGCATGTGGCTCCAAGTCTCATAGCAAAACACACGCAAGGCATGTACGCAGCGTGGCATAGGCACCACAGGTGACCATGTGCAGCGTACAATGGTGGCAAGACATACAGCGCACTTGGCTGAGGATGTTTGGCATGTCATGCACCCTCACATAGTGCAGAGTAAATTGTTACTGTCTTTGTGATCGTATGTGAGTGCCATAAGGGCACGGAGCGTGCACTTACTAGCAGAACGCCGCGCTCATGCGGGCAAGCCAGCAAGCTGCATGGCAAGCCTACTGTGCGAAGTCTGGATGCGACTCAGCAGCGCACACAGCCGGCCCGCATCCTCTAACTATGCTATGCGTATGATGAAGGTAGTGCATGTGTGACCCCAGCCCGCGCACCACAAGTACCACAACTGCTGGCACAGAATCGTACGCATGTTGCAGCTGTTGCTGGTTGTAAAGGAGCGCGGATAGGCATGACTGCTTCTAGGCTTCAGAACACGCCTCTCACCTGCTTCTCCCGGGCCGCCGCATGCGTGTCTGGTGTCGCAACTGGTGTCGCGGCTGACACTGCGCCACCCAGCTCAGGGAAGGGCAGGTGCGCCATACACATCTCGAGGGTGGGCAGGAAGGGGTAGTTGCCGGCATTGCGGCTGCGGAGTTGGCATGCACAACCAGCACACATGATGGGCAGGGCGGCACAGTGAGTGCGTTGCATGCACGTGCAATGAGCGCTCAGGGGGGGGGGGGGGGTCGCATGCTTGCAAGGGCAGCTGGCGTTCAAGTAGGTCATGCACAGCGTGGCCGAACATGCCACATACGGAACAGTGTTGACAGCTGTTCAACAAGTTGCACCAGTTTAGTTGCTTCACGTGGCTACAGAACACAACACACAACATCCACATTGAGGAGCAGCCGCACATGAGCTGTGTGTGGTCGACTCACCAGAAAGATGCCATGCTGTAGGTGTCCTCACCGCCATCCACACGGCCGTACATAGCCATCTGGAATTTCCAGTGATGCACAGCAATGGCAGCATTTCAGTCAACGCCACGGAGCACCTGGTGACATGACGCATGACAGTCTGTGGTACAAACCACACGGTGACTGGCTAGTACAGGTCAAGCCTTGCGTAACAAATTTTAATTTGTTTATGACTACTGGTGCGGATCGCAGCGGCAGCACGTGCGGTGCGCAAATGGCTGTGGCTGCATGCGGTGTCCACGTTCAGCCACGCAGTCACATGCCAGAAATATGATTCTCCTAGCATACCGTTAGTAGTGTTTACACACACATGCATGCATGGATGCTGCCTGGCGAAAACACGGCTCATGCTCTTGCACATGCAACGCCAGGGGTAAGCAGGACAGGGTGCGTGGTGACACACGTTCCCGCCACTATGCGCATGCATGACTGGTGCATATGCGGGGGTTGCGCACGCGGCACCGGGTGCTGTCCCTACCTCGTCAGTCACGTTGTTCATGGTGATGCTCACGGCAATGGGCGCTGAGGTCGCAACCGTGGTCGCAGTTGTCAGAGTGGTGTCCGCAGTGACGGCGTTACCACCCATATCTCCCATCTCGGCCTCAGCGGCATCCACATTCCCGCCAGCAGGGGTCTGCAAGAAGCAAGAAAGTTGGTGGTGGGCAGCAGCAAGGTCATGAATTCACCATGTGCGCAAGAGGGCAGTGGCAGCAACATGTGATATTTATGAACATGAGTGTGTGCAAAATCCTGCAGGCTCGCCGCTGTGCATGTACAAGAAGCAACACAGTGCACCAGCTGTGGTGGGCGGCAGCAAGATGATGAACCCACCATGTGCGCAAGAGGGCAGTGCAGCGTCATGTGATATAAATTTATGAGCATGACACAACATGGGATGCCCTTTGCATGCTGGTGACACGGAGGCATTGGGGCGCCAGCATGACATGAAGTGAGCTGAAATGTCCCCAGTGGTACAGTGCACCGTGACAAGCAGGCAACAAAGCATGATGTGATGCACAGGGCGGAAACCTACCAAGTACGCACGAATCACTCTCATGAATGTGCGCACGTACAGGGGCTGGCACACCATTGCATGGCTACAATGGTTGCTGGCAACACAAGCGGGCACCATCAGGTACATCATACCTCAAGTGGGGTTGCTAGTGAGCGGTGTGGCAAGAATAAAAACCATGGTAAATCTGGTTGCAACTCAGCAGCACACACAGCCAGCCCACAGCATTCAACTGTGCATATGACTCATGCAGCAGTGCAGAAATGTGTGACCCCAGCTCACGCACCACAACCACTGCCACAGAATCATTCTTGTGCTGGAGGCAGAGGAGCGCTGATGGCCATGACTGCGACAAGGTCATAACAGCATTTTCCCTGCATCACGCGTCTCACCTGCTCCTCTTCCGCGCGCGTGTCTGATTGCACAACTGGTGTCGCAAGTGGTGCCGTGCCGCTTAGGTCAGGAAAGGGCAGGTCTGCAATACACATCTCGAGGCTGGGCAGGAAGTTGTACCTGCCAGTGCTGTGGGTGCGCAGTTGGCATGTACCACCAGCACACGCCATGGGGAGAGCGGCACAGTTAGTGCCTTGCATGCACATGCAATGAGTGCTTGGCAGCGATGGTGGTGCCGCATGCTTGTGAGAGTAGCTGGCCATGGGCCATGCACAGTGTAGCCAAACATGCCATGTGCGCGCGTTACACGGCCCCAGATAGCACCAGAGTAGCTGCTCCACGTGACTTCAGACACAACACACGACGCCCACATTGACTGGCCGCTATACATGAGCTGTGTGCGGTTGACTCACCAGAGAGATGCCATGCCGTATGGGTCGTCGAAGCCACGAGACCGCACATACGCAGCTGGAATTTCCAGTGATGCACAGCAATGGCAGCACTTCAGTCAATGCCACGCAGCACCTGGTGGCGCGACGCACTGTGGCTGTGGCATTGGTCACACGGTGACCGGCCAGTAGAAGTCATGCTTTGTGCAAATGACTGCCACGCCGACTACTGCTGCAACTGCTGCAACCGAGTGCACAAGGTGTGAGGGCTGCTCTGGAAACCCCATGCACATGGCCTTGTCTGCAGTTTCGCTCACCTGCATCGCCGCCTCGCTGCACTCGTGGAGGCGCACCATAGGCCCTGCAAAAGTGAATGCCTGCCACCACTTCGCTGGCTTGCGTATTTCCCCAAAATACGCAGGTGGGCACTCAATGATTTCACAATCGCCTATGTCCTGCGCACCGAGCGCGGAGTTTGAGAATGGCAGTGGGCGCAGAAGGGGCGGCATGAGGTGTCATATTAGCATGGCTATGTGTATGGCACCGCACTTGCATGACTGCCGGCATGCCCTTCGCACCGGGCGCACTCTTCTGAAGTGGCAGCATGTACCATTCGTAATGGAAGCTAAGACCCCCTGACCTGGCATACATTGGGCGCTGCACATATGCGTTTTTAAGAACAGGGCTTTTATCCAAAATGCCCAGCCTTAGGAATTTATGCCTGCTTGAAGTGCGTCCCCAGCCCATCATCACATCAAATTGCACGCGGGTTAGGACTCTGGTTGCGCATGCCCCTGCGGGCGCCACAAGCAAAGTGTGTGTTGCACTTCATGCTGGATGTGCATATTTGCACAAGCTTACGGAGCCACAACATCGTTTCGACGGCCAGCTGCTTGGCGCTATTGACAGGCGAGGGGTGTGTGTGTGTGTGTCTTAACCAACATGCCCCAAGTCATGAAGCACTGAGTCGCCAAAATGTGTGCTATACTTCGAAGTATACTTCAAAGTATTGGTTTAAAACCTTCTTAATCCCCCCTGCCCCCTGCCCCCCCCATTACCAAACCAGTGGCTGGTGCGTCAGTGTGCTCAGCACGCAAGCTATCTAACAGCCCGCGCAAGTGTGTCCCACGTGACTGGCCTTGCTCCGCAGCTAGGCTAGGCATCCCAGCATGGGGAGTGTATTACGGTAATAGGTGACACCGCATGCTTGCACATTGCACGCGGTGGCTGCAAGATGGGTAGCATTCACCGCGCACCGTACGAGCCAATGCGCTACATGGCAGCGGTAATGTGAGTGGTGGCACTGTCAGGCCGTGTGTGTATTGGGAACAGCCAATGCTCATGCCCGCACAAAGCTCGCCAAGCCAGCCTGACTAACCTGAACATCCCCGACAGCTGGCGCCGCCTGCTCGCGTTTCTCGCGGTGCTGGGCTACCCCTGACACGTTGCGTAGCCAGTTGACTCCCGGATTCCTAACCCTTATCCCCCGATCCCTCACGCCGTTGCCAACCTCCCTGCCCGCATTGGAGCAACAGTCGCAGTATGGGCAAAACATGTGGACTAAGCAGTGTGCTCAGCAGGTGTACAGCTGAGGCAGGCGCTGCGGTGTCAAGTGCATGATTGCATTGATGTATACTGCTACGCCAAGAAGTATTTTCATGGTTAAATGAAGTGCCAGCTGTGCGTGAGGGGGTCCTAGGGACTTCTAGGGTGTGGGGTCGGATTTGTGTGTCTGGTGCGGGTTGGGCCAGTGGGGCATGCGCCATGCAGACGCCTGTGTCACCGTGGAGAGCGCTGCATATAATAAGGTTACACTTGCACGCTGCTTTAAAGTACACGTGCCGGGCATCCATGGGCGTGTGTGGGGCGGCGGAGCTGCACTGCGCGATCAGCACGCCGCCGCGTGCCTCCATGTACACTTAGCCAGCTCCTGATGTACTTGGAAAATAGCATGTGCTTGGCACTGAAGGTCGCAAGGTAAGGAAACCATGAAACAGGGTGTACATGTACGACTTTTAATACAAGTTACATACATGTGTATGTGTGTTTGCATGTATACGCACGTATGTATACATGTGAACACTGCACTTGGGGTTGAGTGCGCTTTGGCTTACTGCGGTATGCGGGTTAGTGCGGGGTCCATAGACGTGTCACAGATCACATGGTTCTGTGTAAACAATACACACTGCCTTTTTTTGATTTAGTGTGGGTCTTGCTTCAGTGCGGGGTGCCAGGAGGGTGACACTACCCCGCATCAAAGTGTGAGCGCACTGTATCTGTATACACATACATACACACAAAGAGTGTGGTACAGAGTGTAGGCCCTAGTAGTGTAGGGTGGCCTGGCGGTAGGCAGGTTATTGTAGCTGCGCAGGTGCAGCGAAGTGGTGTTGACACCAGCTCAGGTGCCCCCCTTGTTGGCGCCGACTGTGGTAGCCACATCATGGCTGCCTGAAGCCACTGCGCTGCTGTTCAACAACCTGCTTCACGTGTACTGCCGCAACAGGTGTGCAATTTGGGTGTGTCGCATCGGGTGCT
>JAULBY010009238.1:0-25827 GCA_032358315.1 Ophiocytium majus
TTTTCGCTACCTGTCTGATTTCCTGGTCACACGCACCGTGTGCAAAGGGCTTTCCACGCCCTAAGCGGAGTTTAATATGAGTACACTGTAGTAACAGCACAGCGGCTGCCTGCCGTTTGAGGTCCACTTCAGTAATTACGACTAGGGTAGCTGCCGCGGGCCTCTGGTCACTGGCTGTCAGCTGAGCTGTTGCATACTACTAGTAGTACTTCAGGAGTTCAACAAAGAAGTTCAACTTCAAGTTAATAAGTTGGTAAGTTAGTGTAGTAGTGGTTTGCAGTCATGACTCAGCGCCCCACCGCAACACCGTGCCCTGGCTGCGATACGGACAAGTGCCACAGTGCAACGCATGGTTGGCAATGTGTGCTGAGCATGCCATGGGTGTGAAGTGCATCGCAAGGTGTGAATGCATTCTGGGCATGCCAGCACTAAGTTAAACGTGTGTCAATGACCCATGTGGCTGTGGCTACATCAAATGTACATGTGTGCATTGCTGCTGGTTACACTGGCTCGAGGCACTACTAGTATCCCAACTGAGTCATTGATTCAACAAGTCCAACATGTAGGTGAACTGGCATTTGTTGTGCGCACTTTGTTGTGTGCCTTCGCCTTGTTGCAGGTGCTACATTGCCAACCGCATCAGCTACTTTTTCAGCTTCACGGGCCCATCCCTCACCCTGGACACAGCCTGCAGCTCGTCGCTGACGGCCCTCCATCTGGCAGTGCAGAGCCTCAACTCGGGCGAGTGTGAGGCAGCCGTGGTGCTTGGCACCAACGCGCTCGTGTCCTCCTGGATACTGCAAGGGTTTGTCGACAACAAGGTGCTGTCGCCGACGGCCACGTCGGCGCCATTTGATGCGCGCGGCGATGGCTTCTGCCGTGCCGAGGGAGCCGTGTGCATGGTGCTGCTCCCCTCCAGCGGCGGGTGAGAAATGCTGCAGCTTGTGCGGGCGTAGCCTTGCGGGGCTCTTGCGTTGCAGGCACTAGCATCTCAAGAAGAGAGTCATGCAGTCGCTTCATGCAGCCTCGCGATGCGTGCCTTCAACTTCGACTTGTTGCCGATGGATCCCGGAGCTGACACGCACACGCAAATGTCAAAATGGTGTGCTTGGGAAATGGTGTGCCGCTGTAACGTTGCTGAGTTGCTTAAACATCGACGGACACACAGTCACCCATGAGGGTGTGGTTTTACTTACTTGGCAACGCAGCGTGTTCCCTCCTGGGAAGTACCCCCCCGTGCCTAAGCGCAAGAGGTGCTGCAGCAAACATATGGTGCATTCTTAAGTACAGTATGTGCAACGCGTATGCCACATTTTCACACATGTACTTATGCTTAATGCCACACGTGCGCACTGCATGTGTGTGTCTGCACAGGCCTGGTGCCGAGGTGGTGGGGCAGCATGGCTGGAACCTGCCAGCCTTCAGGACATATGCCCATGTGGTGGGCAGCGGCATTGGCGCTGACGGCCACAAGCTGAACATGTCCGCACCACTGCCGGAGGGTCAGGTACTTTTATCAAACTCCCCTTAGGGCGCGGAAAGCCTTTTGCACATGGTGCGCGTGACCAGAAAAAGGATCCGACAGGTCGCGAAAAAGCTGGCAAGTCTCAGCACGTGTACTGCGTACTCTAAGGGAAGCCTAGCATGTTGCCAGAGCACTAATTTAACGGATTACAGGCTTCACAGTTGCTGTTCGTATTTGATCCACTGGCGCAACTGCTGCCGCGCGTTATGGTGCGCCGTTGAGCACTGCTGTGCGCCGCCACTGGCAGTTGCGGGTGTTCAACTGTATGTGCATGTATGTATACTACTTCAAAAAGTTTTTTTTTTCAATTTTTCAACAAAAGGATGGTTGCGACAATGACGTCGTACTCGTTTCCCCCCTGTAGTGGTTACTAATGTTCTGGGGCGCTATGCACTTGTTTGAGGCCACTGCTTGCAGCTGGTGCAGTGCACGATTGCCCCTGAAGTGCTTTCAACCGGTGCAAACCTCAGAAGATACCCTGAACACGTGCGAGGTACCCATCATATCGTATGTCACCAGTGACACACTGTAGTACGCACACACATGCTGCTTTGATGCTTTACGCTGCCCTGTTTTGAATACATCCCATGTGTGTGCAAGGTTTTATCACACTTTTTCTGGTACCATCGCACCCTGGTTGTGTGCTAACCAGCTGTGAGCAGCTGGCACCACAGCATGCACTGCCCCAGTACCTAACACTGCTGCCGTGCTGCTGAGCACTGCTGTGCGCAGGCGCGCGTGATCCGTGCCGTGCACTCCAAGTGCGGCGTGCCGGTTGAGGACGTGTGCTACGTGGAGGCGCACGCCACTGGTGGGCAACTTGACACAGCATGTATTATGTATACACAGCTAGTAGTAGTACTATAATCTGACAGTGTGCTAGGGCCGCCAATGCTGCAGTGCATTGCCTGGTCATGCGGTGTGGGTCCTGCTGAGGGCTTGCCACACTCCCTCAGTAGCACCTTTTTGAGCTGCTTCCCCCCCCTTAATCGGCTGTCTTCAGGACTCGCAGTTTCGACTATCACTCAGCAGAAGTGATTACACACAGAGCTGGGCTGTGGGGCGGGGGGGCGGTGCCGCTGCATGCTTATGCTCGGTTTTCTTGAGGTTTGCTGCAGCCACAACTTCAAGTTGGCCCCGCAGGCACGATGCCATTCAGTGAGCGCGCAGACAATGCGCATGCACACACACGCGCGCGCAGAGTGTTGCATACTTTGCTCGTTCTTATACTCCTCTACAATTTGCTCGTTCTTACACTGCACTACTATGCTGTGGCATATGCTGTGCCCGCTGGTGCTGCTACTGCTGCCGCTGCTGCAGGCACTCCCACTGGTGACCCGGTAGAGGCAAAGACCCTGGGGAAAACGTTTCGTCCCGGTTCTACCAGCACTGCTCCTTCGCCACTGGCCGTTGGCAGCATCAAGGTTAGAGTGGAGCAGTGGTGTGCAGAGTAACTGTTGGCAATAGGCATCGGCACTGCTGCACATGTACACGCAAATGCCCGGGTCGCTCTCGTGCACAAGCAGAAGGCAGCGCGCGACTCGCACCGCGCTCAGGCGCGCGCGAGCGCGTACTGCGTGGCAGGGTGCGCACGCCAGCGGCGGCGCACGGCCGGCGGGGGTCCCACAAACTTGTGGGCTGCTGTGCCTTGGTGTGGCCAACTGATGGATGACCAGTGATGTAGCCGCCAAGGAGAGCGCAGCGCCCAGGGGCGGCTTATTTAGCTGAGCTGGGTGGCACTGGTGTGTGGCTGTGTAGCTGCCGCAGCCTTCCCGTGTATGCCCTGGTGGCGCGTGCCCCTGGGGGCCTGATGCCAAGGAAGTGAGCGTGGTGCAGCGCAGCCCTGTTGCCTCGGCTGAGCACGTTCGCTCCCCGGGCATTTAGACGCTTTCGCAGGCAAAAACGGGTCCTTTTACGCAGGTACAGGATAGTTAAATGCGCTGGTAGCATTTACTTCTGAGGTAGTATTATGGGGTGGTAGTACGTATCAGGCGCGGCGGCGCGTATCGGGCGCGGCGGCGTGTGGACATCTTCGAGTTGGGCAAGCTCAAGACCACCCAGGCAGTTCTGCTGGTAGTTTTGGAAGAGGTGCCAGTCGCGTACCGCTCGCTGCTGCTCGAGTGCGGCCATGCATGCGCATGCTGCTGCATTACTGCATTGCTGCATTCAGACATGCAAAGGCACGTGCGGACCAGCAGATGCCATGTCCTCGCCATAACTTCTCGTGCCAGAGCCTGAAAGAGAGCAGCCACCGAGCGCCACTGCCTTATGACGAAACCAACAAATCTTGCACCGCATGGCGTACCCTATGACACTGTTCACCTGCATTGCTGCCACATGTTGTTTCTGAACATGCCCTGTGTTGTCAGGGCAACCTGGGGCACTTGGAGGCAGCGGCGGGCATCACGGGCCTGCTCAAGGCAGCCCTGATGCTGCACCACCGCACGCTGCTGCCCACGCCACGCTTCAGCAAGTGGCGCTCCACCATAGACCCCAAAGAGCTGCGACTCAGGTAACAAGTGTGTGCGTCTGCTGCTGCGCGGACATGGTTGCACGCATGCTGCAACTTCAAGTTGTTGAACTTGGCATGTGCCAGTGTGCGCCACTCGCACTCGCACCAGCGACAGTGCTGCCCGCACCAGCAGTGCCGGATCGGGTCTCATCGATTGCCTGCGGTGTCGCTCAGCACGTTGATGCTGGCAGCATGGCCGGCCGCACTGTCGCAGCCAGCAGCCAGAGGCGGCGGCACCGCTCGCGAAGTACGGTGATGACGTGAGCATGTCAGTGAGCCAAACATGATTGCCTGCAAGACTTATGTGCAGCGTTTGCACAGTAGGGTGCGCATTTTTTTTTTTCATGTCTTGGTAATCTGAATGACATGATGGAGCTTGGTGGTGGCACACGGCGTTGCGCATGCAGTGCCATGCCATTCACCATCTCTCGAGCACAAAACTCGTGCGCGTGTGCCTATGTGGGCCCGTGTTGTGTCACGTGCAGGGTGGTGACGGAGGTGGAGCCTCTCAGCAGCGAGGCCACCCTCTACATGGGTGTCAACAGCTTTGGCATAGGTGCGCTGGCTTGCCTGAGGCATGACCGATTTTTTTTTTTTTTAACTTCTATTCAATTGTTCTTGAAAAGTCAAGCCGTGCACAGGTGTGGCATGTTGTGGAAGAAACCGCGAACACCGAGCAGGGATCCCGCAGAGCCAGGAACACCGCCTGGAAGCCTTCCTACTCACAGAAAGTTTCTTGCCCCCGGTGTGCTAAGTAAACCAGGTGCACAAAGTGCGTATAGAATAGTATGGATACATACTTCAAGAAGTACTTCAAAATTATGTTACGACACTACCAATACCCACCAATCCCGGGGTTGCCGGGCAGTCGTCTTTATTTTGCTGTTTCTCAGCATAATGGCCATGCGCACCATTGCGCCAAATAGCACGTGTGCCACATGGTCTCTTACATGCCGCCGCCAAGCCACAGCGCAGTACCCGCCATCAGTCACGGCACTGCACTTTGTACTTCTGTGTTTTTATCACTCGCTCACATGCCCCTCCCCCCCCTTTCCGCCCCGCCGCAGGCGGCGCCAATGCGTACGTACTCCTCACAACTGCCGACGCCGCCGCCACCTGCACCCCCCCCAGCCAGCCGCTCCAGCTGCACCTAGTGCCGCGCCCCCTAGGCGCAGCCGCAGCCCCCGCCCCCACCTCGCCGCCCATCACCGTGCTGCCGCTGGCCACCAGCAGCAGCGACGCGCTGACCACCTACCGCTGCGCCTGGCGCGCCTTTGCTCAGCGCGTGAGCGACGAGTGCGGCGGCGCCCCCGCGGCGGCGGCGGCGGTGCTGGACACGGCCGTGCGCGCGCACCTCTCCACGGCCGTCTTCGCCCTCCCCGGGCGCGAGGTGCTGCTGGGGCAGCTGCCGGACATGCTGGTGGGCGGTGGTGACGACTCTGGTGGTGGGGACGGCAGCGACAGAACGCTGCAGGCGTGCGTGCTGCAGCCGGCGCTGCAGTGCGGGCCCTCCCCGGGGCCTCCGGCCGCGTGTGTCGTCTTTGGGGGGCAGGTGCGCGGCAAGGCGCGGCATCGGTTATGGCGGCTCTTGGTGTTGCTGGCGGCAATTATTTTGTGACTGTCGACAACGATTTCTTTCCCCGCTGTGCGGGCTAGGTGGAATGCGCAGAGTAAATGCCTGCCAAAGTGACTGATGTCCACCACATTTGCACTAGCTAGCGTGAGGCGGTGTCAACGCATCGTGAGCACAGCTTTTTTTGTCCCGGTGGCTGCCTGAGGTGTCGCGGCACCCTTTTAACATGTGTGTGATTAGTGATGGGGCACGGCGTATAACGTATTTTATACTTCAGAAGTTTACGTTCCAGAAGTATAAAGTACGGCGTAATACGCCCCTAAACGCGATATACGGCTTATTTGCCGTATGAATATGTATACGTGCATCTGTATACGTTACACGGCGTATTTACATATGTTATACGGCGTATAAAGCGAAAAAAATTACACCCTGTGACCCATCACTATGTGTGATGGGCGAGTTAGCCGCAACACTAGCACTAGCTGCCCTGTCAGCGTTCCAGGTGCGTATTCAGGTGCCACACGTAGCCTGTGTTGGCCTGGGCGTATTGGCTGATTTGTCTGAATTCGACCCGTAGGTGAAATGGTCAAGGGTTAGGTGTGATCAGTCAAGAAGCAGTGATGGGCGGAAACCACACACCAGGTGTATTTTCAGGCGACGTAGGAGTTTAGCATGTTGTTCATCCACCAGTCAGCATTAAAGGAGCAGAACCGGAGTCAACAGGTCGGCAAGTAGTGATCAACACAATGGACCACACCTGCACATGTAAATACTTCGAGTACACAGCACCACATGGTGTGACATGGTGGTCGAGACAAACAGAGAATGCACGCCTGGGAAATCCTTGCACGGTGGTACATGGTCCACTTCGAAGTTTCATGGAGTTCGTAATTGAAGCATATGCAATGTGTGTCCGCACGAGGTGTGCCACCAACAAGCAAGGCTTCATGAATAAAGTCTTCGCGCTACGCTCCTGTGCCACATCAGTAAGAGCACCTGTTACAACTGTGCGGGTGCCCAGCTGCAGCTTCAACCTAAAGCGCCAGCACCCCTTGCACCACAAGCCGCATCTCCTCCTGCGCCACCAACAATCTCACCAACGGATGCCTGCCGCTGCCCGCCCCTTGCTGCTGTTCCATCCCCACTTTCCCAGGGCACCTTCTGCCCTGACATGGGCGATGACCACTGGCGCCACCTCCCCGCCTTCCAGGTAGCTCTGTCGAGCTTCGCCGAGTGCTACGCCCACATTAGCGGCACGCAGCTGCTCAGCGCCACCACCAGCGCCGCCGGCATCCCATGGTCCGCCGCCACAGCGCACGAGCTCAGCGGACAGTCGCACAATGACGTGCGCACCCTTCTACCGGCCGCCATCGCCGTCCAGTACGCGCAGTGGTGCGTGCTGGAGGCCAGCGGGGTGGCGGTCGCCGCCGTCGCTGGCTACTCTGCGGGCGAAATGACGGCCGCGCTCGCGGCGGGCGCAATCGGGGTCCACGAGCTCTGTGCCCTCACGTATGCACGCGCCACTGCGCTGGCGGCCCTGCCTCGGGGCGCCATGGCCGCTGCGCGCTGCAGCGCGGAGGTGGCGTTGCGCGCCGCAGCCGCGTGCGGCCTGCGCGACGGCAGCGTGAGCGTTGCCGCCTTTGCCGCCTCCGAGGATGTCACGCTGAGTGGGGCGCCGGAGGGCATCGCGCAGCTGCTGTTGGCGCTGCGGCAGGCGGGCGTGGCAGCGACACCCATCCCCGTGGAGCATGCCTTTCACAGCTGCCACGTTACGGGCGTCCTGCCCCTGTTTGAGGCCACGCTGCAAAAAGTAATGCCTGGGTGGCCCGCGGGCGGCGCGGCAGCGGAGGCGGCGGCAGGTGCCCCCCGCCTGGTGTCGACAACCACGGGTGCGGCCGTGGAGGACGTGGCGGAGGTGCGCACCGCCGCGCACTGGGCCAGCAACCTGCTGCAGCCCGTCCAGTTCGAGGCGGCGATGCGGCAGCTGCTGCTGCAGGGGGCAGATGGCGTCCGCCCCTGCGACGCGGTGGTGCTGGTGGGTGCGAAGGCTGGTGGGCTCAAGCGCTACGTCCGGTCCAACATTGCCGCCTCCCTAGCGACAATGCCGGCGCCGCAGCAGCCGCCGCCTCTGCTGCGCGCGCTGCACAACGGCCCCGGGGCGGTGCTGCACGACGCTCTGGAGGCCCTGGCGCAGCTGTGGCTGGGGGGGGCGACGGTGCGGTGGGACCGCCTTTTGCCGGCGGGCCCTGTGGGCATGCCGTTCCCCATGATGCCATGGCACCGCACCGCCGAGACGGTAACCCTGGCGAGGGCCAGCGCGGTCACCACTGCCGTAGCCACCGCCGCCGCCGCGGCAGCCATCGCGCTGCAGCCGGCTACTGCGCGCCCGCGCCCCGCGATATGCACGGTAGAGGTTGCAGAGGACCTGCAGCAGCAGAAGTCATTCTCCCTGGCGCAGGCAGGTGTCGCTGCTGCGCCTGAGGCTGCTGCTGCGCCTCCGCCCACAGGCCCCGCCGCCGCGCCTGCCGCCGGCGCTCCGGAGGAGCTAGTGCTGCAGCTCCCAGAGCACTTTTCCGACCACGTCGTCATGGGGCGCGCCCTGGTGCCCATGGCAGCCTACATGTGCTTCGGGCTGCAGTACGGGGCTGGCAAAGCCGCCGCAGGCTCCACCGTCACAGTCTCCGAGCTGCAGGTGTGCCGGCCCCTGCCGTGCGGCGCCGCCCCCGGCGCTGTGACTCAGCTGCAGCTGCGCGCCCACGCCGCCGCAGGCATCACCGAGCTGCGCTTTGGCACGGGCACTGGTGCACCCGGCGCGGTGTGCACGCTGGGCGCCAGTGCACCAGCCGCGGTTGAGGCGGCTACAGAGGAGCTGTCCAGGGTGCTGGCCGACGCCATCGGCGAGTCACACGGCGGCCGAAGCGACAAGTTCCAGCCGCTGTCCCCGCGCTCCTTCTACCGCTACCTGCAGCAGCACACGCAGTTCCACTACGGCCGCGCGTTCCAGGGCATAGACAGGCTGTGGGTGGGCGACGGCGCCGCGGCCGCGCAGCTGCGCCTGCCCCAGGAGGCCTTCGACGCCGCCGCTACCGCCGGCGGCGGCGGCATGCTGCAGGCGGCGCTGGTCGATGCAGCCCTGCAGACGCTGCTGGCCGCGGTGCCCATGCCTACGAAGGACCACTTTGGTCTGCCCGTCGGGGCGGCGCAGGTGGTGGCGTGGCCGTGTGCGGTGGGAGCGGCGGCGCTGGAGGCGGCGCGTGGCGGCGGACTGCGCGCCTCCGCGGTGGTGACGCGGGTCAGCGAGCTGGGAGAGGGGAACGCCACTGGATCTGTGATGATCACCACGGAAGGCGGTGAGTTGTTGTGGTGTGTGTGTGGGGGGGTAGGTTCGAAGTGCTTGTGCTGGCACAGAGCGCACTGCGTATTGGACAGCTGGGAATTCACACTGGTCGCATTCTTAAATTAATACTTCAAAGTATACTATACTTCAGAAGTACGAAGTATATAAAATACATAATCTCTACCGGTGGGGAGACCTAGAGTTTATCGCTCCTAGATGACTTTTCATATAGAATACATAGTATACATAAAATAAGAACTAAAACGTTGTGTGTACGCACGTGCGGGAACTCATGCCAAGTCGCAGAGCGTGGCACTACTGCACTCCACACACACCTGACAAATGCAAGTACTGCACTGCATGTGCTGACCACTTGCCACTCTTATTAAATGCGGGCGGCGGCGGACGACACGCACTTGCGCCGAAGTGCGCAGACACACCCACACTACTTTCACATTCGCCTGCACTGAAGCGGCTGCCTCTCTGCCCCCCCCCCCCCGTCAACCAAACGCAGGCGAGCCTGTGCTGCTGGTGCAAGACCTGGCCATGAGGGCTGCTCCCGTGCCCGCATCCGCTGGCGCAGGCCACGAAATCGCCGCCACTCACTGGGTGCCACTGCCAGCCTGGCCCGATGCCGCCACCGCCGGCTCCGCGGGCGTCAACGCCTCGGGTGATGCTGGGGTCCTATGGGTCGGGCCCTCGAGCCTGGTGGCGCAGCTGAGGCCCGCCACCCGCGCAGCTACCGACGCCGTGATTGCGACCGACGACGTGCCGCCGGCGCAGCTGCTGGCTACTGTGCAGAGCGCCGTGGCTGCGGCCGGCGGCAGGGTGGAGGCCATCGTGTGCGCTGGTGCCACTGTGAGTGCTGCAGCGGCTCTTCTGGGAGGGACGCCTGCGTCCGTGGCGCTGCTCCTGCTACGCCTACGCGAGCCCTCTGCTGGCGCCGGCGCTGGTGAGGATGCGGAGGAGGAGGAGACGCTGCGCGTGGTTGGCTACGTCAAGGCGGCGCGCCACGAGCAGCGCGGCCGGCAGGTGCACAGCCTGATGGTGCAAGCGGGCGCACACAGCGCGGCGGCGCTCGCCGCCGCCGGAACTGCCTGCCTGCGGCTGCTGGCCCACGCGCATGAGGGCGAGGGCCTGCTGGTGCTGCCAGAAGGCGCTCTCTACGTGCCACGCCTGCTGCCGCTGGCCCTGCCAAAGTTTGTGCCAGCGGCACCATCAGCGCCCCCTGCTGCCAAGGCCGCTGCTGCCGCAGGCGCCGCGGCCGCGGAGCTCCCGCCGCCACCCACTGCTGAGCAGCTGCGCTCCATGGCAGCCCCGTGGTGGTGTGCCACTGTGGAAAAGCCGGGCCAGCTGTCCACGGTGGCCTTCAGGCGCCTGGAGGCGCCATGGGAGCCGCAGCCGAACGAGGTTCTGATTGAGGTGTCGGCCGTGTCCCTGCACTTCAAGTGAGTGTGCGTGCCATGTGCCAGCATGGTCATTGCGGTTTTGTGTGCGTGCATCCCAGCATGTGGAGTGTGGAGTTTTTTTTTTTTTTGCTGTGTTTTGGGAGGTAACCGTTGTTGCCGTGCATGGCCACCCTTGGCAGGCAGTTGTGGCTCTGTGGACGCGCTTGGCAAACCGCAACTGACCACCTTGCCTATTGACAGTAGTGCTGCCGGACAACAGGGCTGCCATTGCACCAGCTGCATTGCACACTGCTACACCATGCATTTGTGGCGTGCCACACCATAATTTGCGTAACGAATCCTCAGACATACTTCGTGAAACACAAGCCGTGCAGCAGGTTTCTATGATACAAAGATCAAGCGCAGTTGTGAGCAAACGCACTCATGTTCGTCCGGGCACCTCACCCTGCCACTGCTGCGCCTGCAGTACCCACACCGCACTTACCTGCACCATACCGTCACTCCCTGGCTCTGCTCCGTCCCTGCCCGACCGCGCGCTCTCCCCCCCCCAGGGACGTCATGCTGGCCATGGGCCTGCTGCCGGGCCTCGACATCTCTCTCGGCCAGGAGGTCAGCGGCCACATCATTGCCTGCGGCTCCGCTGTCACCGCCAAACGCGGCCTGCGCCCCGGCGCGCGCGTCGTCGCCGCGGTGCCTGTCAGCAGGCCCGGCGGCACGCACACCCGCCCAAGGCCGCCCGCCATCGCCAGCCACATCATGGCCGCCGCCGGCGATGTCGCTGTTGTTCCCGACCATGTGCCCCTGGTGGAGGCCGCGGGCCACATTGTGGTGCACGCGACGGCCGTGTATGCGCTGCGCCACCGCGCCAGGCTGGCGCAGGGGGAGGTCGTGGTGATTCACTCGGCCATGGGGGGGGTGGGGCAGGCGGCGCTGCGGGTGGCGCAGCGCGCGGGCGCCCGCATCATTGCCAGCGCGGGCACGGAGGCCAAGCGGGGGAGGCTGCAGGTCGAGAAGGGGGTCATCGCCGTCCTGGACTCGCGAAACCCCGCCGCCTTCAAGTGGGTGTGCTTCCGCGCCTGGCGTGTGTTGTCTGCGGGTCTTGCGGCGGCAGCAGCAGTGCGGCGGCGGTTCAAGACTCTGAGTGCCGCCGTGCGTGCGACATGTGGCCTGTTGTTTCCCCATGTGGCAACCGAGTCACGTACCACACAAGTTTACCACAGAACTGTGCCCCACCTGCTCATTTAGCATCTGCTCTGACTGTTTTTTTACCGGTGACCCCCTCCCCTACCTTCTCCGCAACATTCTTGCTGCTGCTGGCAGGGCGGCAGTGGACGCCGCAACTGGCGGGCGGGGCGCAGATATTGTGCTGAACAGCTTGGCAGGGGAGGGCCAGGACAAGTCCATCAGGCTGTTGGCTCCTCATGGCCGCTTTGTAGAGATTGGTAAGCGTCGTTTTGGCGGCAGCAAGTCATCCTCTGCCCTGTGCTGACATGCCGCGCGCATGGGCTTCCTTTTGCATGCCAGAATGCCATGCCACCTCGTGCCTGCCACTGCAACCAGCTGCTTCACAGGTGCTGCTCATCGGCTGTTGCGCATGACGATGCGTCATGTGTTTATGCGCGCGTGTGCCGCCCGCATGCCATGAGCACACAGGTGGTGTGCTTCATGCCAGAACACCCCCGCATGCGCATGAGAGACTTGGCTAGCGCCCAAAGCACTGCGCTTGTGTCATGGTCCTGCCCCATTGCGGCTGCTGCAGGCAAGCAGGAGCTGCTGAATGACACGCCCATCCGCCTAGGGAAGCTCCTTCACAATGGCACATTTATCTCTGCGCACATTGACATGCTGTGTGAGGACCGCCCAGACGCGTTCATGGAGGTATGGCTTCACACTCCCACAGACACACAGGCACACCGGTGTCCGTGACTGACGTTGTTCCCGCTTTCACCAAGCGCTCCCGCCTGTGAGCATCGACTTCTAAAAAGCATGTGAGACCTTGAGCATTGAAATTCGTGTACTTGTAAATGTCGTGTGTGAGACAAAAAGGCAGACAGCAGCAGCAGCAGCTGCGGCGGCAGAAGCTGTTCACACCGTCTGAATGCTTCGCCCAGTCGCAGTGTGCCCATCAAGGGCTGGTGATGCAACAGGAGCAGCCACGTGTGTGGCTTGTTGGCGCCTGACACTCCTCCATGCACCGCATGTCTGTGCCTGTCGCAGCTGATCGCGGAGTCGGCTTTAGACCTGTGGGGCACGCCTGGTGCGCCGCTGCCGGAGGTCACTGTGCGGCCGGTGGCACAGCTGGAGCAAGCGCTGCGTGAAATGTCACGGGGGCAGCACACTGGCAAGCTTGTGTTGCAGGTATGCTGCTTGCAAAGGTTCGCAGGGCAGCCAGGAGATGCTGCTCTGTGTCCTGCGCGCTCTGAGGCCGCGCAATCCGTACCGTCCCGCGCATGAAAGTCTGCACATGCCACCCTCGCAACAAGGCAGCATGCGTGCACGCATACATGCTCTTCCTGTGTGCACATGTGCTGTGTGGGTACAGCACCACTACCAATAGGCGCAGCGAGCGCACACGCACCATCGGCCCTTTGACACACACGCAGGCAGACCCATGTGCATGTGCAACAGAAACCACCCTTCGGTGTGGGCCGGCACCACCTCTCAGTCCCCACCTGTGCCTGTGCCTCAAACAACAGGTGCCCCAGGGCTGGTCACCCCCCATCCCCGCCGGCGCACCCGTCATCAAGGTGCAGCCTCCGCCAGCGGCGCCAGCCGAGGCCGCCAAGCCTACGCTAGCCTCCCTGTTTTCGGCCCAGCAGCGCAGGCAGCAGCCGGCGGCGAAGCCGTTACTGAGCATCTCCGGCACCGTGCTGTTGACCGGCGGCACGGCGGGCACGGGGCTGGCGCTGGTGGCGAAGCTGGCGCGCGGGGGCATGGCTCGCCACTTCCTGTTGCTGAGTTCGCGCACGGAGGACGCGTTGCCGCGCACGTCGCGCCTCGCCCTGGCGGGGCTGCGCGGCGCCGGCGCCAGCGTCACCGTGCGCCCCTGTGACGTCACCGATGCGGCTGCCATCTCCGCCGCGATTGCTGCCGCCGTGGCGGCTGGGGAGCCAGCCGTGGAGGCTATCACGCACTTTGCCACCCACTACGAGTTTGACGGCGCGGCGGCGCCGCTGCCGCGCATGCACCCCGTGTTCATGGTGAAGGCTGGCGGGGCGTGGGCGCTGCACTCGGCGACGCGTGGGATGCCGACCGTGAGGCACTTTCTGCTGGTGAGCAGCGTGGCGCGCGTGTTCGGCTGGGAGGGCAGCGCCTCCTACTCCATGGCCAACCAGGTGAGCAGAAAAAAACACTGGCAGCGGAACTGGCGCTTGGGCGGCTTGGAGGCGCTGATACTGACTGTAATTGGCACACCGTGTCAAATGCACTACAAGGGTGCATGATAGCTGCTACGGGCAAACCGGCCCCGGGGGCTGGTAGGAACGTCACACTGCACCTAGGATGCGACTGTTTTGACAGGGCAAAAACCTCTGAACTGCGGTATGGCAAGTGCCCCCACTGCGCAAGCGGCTCTGGCTGACTGCGCGTCACATGCCCTGCTGTTTCTGTGGTGAACGTGGTTGACCACTGCAGTGTCTGGCAGGGGTGGTGGCCGCTCGGCGTGCCACCGGCCTGCCAGCCATGCTTCTGGACCTGTTCCCAGTGTCTGGTGCTGGCCGGCTGGCTCGGTGGGCCCACGTGGCAGAGGTGATGCTGGCGCTGAGCACCCTTGAGGCACCCATCTGGCACGTGGGCTCGCTCACGGAGTCCATTGCGCAGCTGCTGGCACATGCCGAACAGGTGGGCACGAGTGACTTGCTCCCACCATTTGTGTGGCACATCACCGGTGTTGCGTGCTCTGGCGGTTGCGCTCTTGTGCCCAAACACTCCAGTTGTCCTGAGCTGACAGGGCTCTGCTTGACTGGGGTCAAGCGTGCCAGCGTTGTCGACACTTGATCGATATTCATTGCGTATGTCACTGCTGCAGCAAGCATGCGTGCTGCATCCACTGACTAACACCCAGCACCGATTGCACCATTCCCGTGCCACTCCCTTCCCAGGGCACGCTGGCGTCATGCGTGGCCAAGCCATGCCCCAGGAAGGTCATGGCATGGGCCAAGGGCAGCGTGCTGCGCCACTACGTGGATGGCGCCACCGCCACGCAGCTGGCACCAGCGGGCAGCATGTCACACGCGCAGCTGCTCAACAAGCTGTATGGCGCCACCACCATGCTCACCGGCACGTCGCACCAGACGGCCGCTGTGGTGGCGGCACCCACTGCTGCTCTTCCTGCTTCGGTGCAGGGGCATCGCGAGGTGCCGCAGCAGGTGCACCGCGCTGCTGCCTGCGCGCCTGGCGCAGCAGCGGCTGCGCCGGGCGCAGCTCGCGCTGAGGTGGTGCACAAGCTGTGTGTGCTGCTGGGCTGCAACGAGTCGGAGGTGCCTGACCGCCAGCCCCTGGCAGAGCTGGGGCTTGACTTGCTGGCTGCGATGGAGCTGTCCAACTGGCTCCAGGATGAGTTTGGCTACACAGGTGAGGCTGGGAGATGTGTGACGTGCTGCCACCCGGTGTTCCTCAGACTCTGTTTTCCACAGGACTTGGCGCGAGTAACGCCGGATGGGACTGCTTATGCCATTCCCGGTGTGCCAGAAGTTCAGAACACATGTTGTAGACAGGCTGAGCTGCCGTGATCAAATTGTCCACTGGGATGCGCCGGAGTGTCCCGTCTTGCGGCCTGCAGCTGCCCTGCACAACATTTGCGTGCCTACTTGGCCTGCGATCCCTCACTGCACGCGCGTTACTGCTGCCAGGCGGCGCGGACATCATGCAGGAAGGCCTGCAGCGTCTGGCCAACATGTCACTCGCGCAGCTGGTGGCAGAGCTCGGCCTGCACAGCAGCCATGGCGTGCAGCCCACCCCAACCCCTGTCCCTGTTCCAGCGATCACCACCCACCCAGCGACATCACCAAGCCTGCCGCATGCGGCGCAGCCTGCAGCTGTACGGTCTGCAGCTGCACAGCCTGCAGCTGCACAGCCTGCAGGTGTACAGCCCGCTGCCACCATGTCAAACACTGGCAACACGGTGCTTGCCATGACTGGAGTGGCGGCACCGGGCGCGTCGCCCCAGGCCGCAGTGGTGCACAAGCTGTGTGTGCTGCTGGGCTGCAACGAGTCGGAGGTGCCTGACCGCCAGCCCCTGGCAGAGTTGGGGCTTGACTCGCTGGCAGCGATGGAGCTGTCCAACTGGATCCAGGACGAGTTTGGCTACACAGGTGAGGCTGGCAGATATGGATGTGTGACGTGCTGCCACCTGGTGCTCTTGCGACTCGTTTTTCCACAGGCCTTGGTGCGATCACTCGAGTAACGCCTGATGGGACTGCTTATGCCATCCCCTGTGTGCCAGAACACATGTTGCAGACACGCTGAGCTGCCGTGAACAAGCTGTCCACTTGCATGTGCTGTAGTGTCCCTCTGGCGGGCAGGAGCTGCCCTGCACAAACATTCCATGCCCACTTGCCCTGCGATCCCTCTCTGCACACGTGCTCACTGCTGCCAGGCGGCGCGGACACCATGCAGGAGGGCCTGCAGCGTCTGGCCAACATGTCACTCGCGCAGCTGGTGGTAGAGCTCGGCCAGCACAGCAGCCAGGGCGCACAGCCCACACCCACCCCTGCCCCTGTGCCAGCTACCACCACCCCCGCAACGCCATCACCAAGCCTGACGCCTGTGGCACAGCCTGCACCCGTACAACCTGCTGCCACCTTGTCAAACACCGGCCACGCGGTGCCTGCCATGACCGGGGCTGTGTCACCCCAGGCTGCGGTGGTGCACAAGCTGTGTGTGCTGCTGGGCTGCAACGAGTCGGAGGTGCCAGGGCGCCAGCCCCTGGTCGAGCTGGGGCTTGATTCGCTGGCAGCAATGGAGCTGTACAACTGGCTGCAGGACGAATTTGGCTACACGGGTGAGAGGCAACAGCAGCGCACCCGCAATGAAGTGGCCATGGCACTCACGCTGTTGCCTTGTTTGTGAATGCAGCAGAGACGGTTTGTTGTGGCTCCTGCCAATGGCAGTGTGCCTCGCGACTGCCCATGCCTGAAGCACATGCACGCAGCTCACACCGTCCCACCCCCAACATGTATGTCCCGCCTGTGATGCAGGAGGTGCGGAGACCATGCAGGAGGGCCTGCAGCGCCTGGCCTGCATATCGCTCGAGCAGCTGGTGGCTGACCTCTGCACCGGCAATGGCCCGAAGGCCCCCGCAGCTGCCGCCGACTTTGTCACCGCCGCTGCTCCTGCAGCCACGGTTGTAGCAACGGCTGCTGCACCGTTGCACAACGTGCTGCCTTCGACGCGGTCTGCGCCTGCTGCCGCTACCATGCAGCCTGCTGCTGACTTCACGTTTGCAGCCCCAGCAAGCGCCAGCCACAGTGCTGACACGTGCAGCGCACAGCCAGCGGCTAGCGCTGCCGTGACAGACTTCGCCACGGATAGCCCAGCGGTGATGGCGGGTGCCACTCACTCGGCGGTGGTGGACAAGCCGGCCGTGCTGCTGGGCTGCGATGAGTCAAAGGTACCGGAGCACCAGTCCTTGGCCGAGCTGGGTCCCGGCACGCTGGCACTGGCAGCCATGGAGCTGTCCGACTGCAACCAGGACCAGTTTGGCTACACAGGTGAGTGGTGCGAACGTGTGCAGTCTGCGGCATCCCCAATCGCTTGCAGGCCTGTCACCAGCAGGAGCCTCCAGATTGACATGAGTCTTGGTGCGCAGGCTTGCGGCATATGGTGGAGCAGACGCGCAAGAGAGTGACTGGCAATGCTGTGTACTTGAAGTACAACCGTAACCTGCGGCCAGCACTGGGTTGCAACAGGACCTGGTGCCGATTGCTGATGCTTGATTGCTGCCTGTGTTGTGTGCCGATGGTGGCGTGGTGCTGGCAGTGGTGGGGGAGCTCCTCAGTGGCGGGCGGGCCGACAGCAGGTCGCGGGGGCGCAGCGGAGACGCTGGGATGGCGGAGGCCGTGGTGCTGTCCTTCCCCAGTGAAGGTGTGGCGGTGATTGAGCTCAACAGGCCCACCGAGGGTGAGTGAGCACTGGCGCTTGCATGGATGGCACTGCTTATGCTTTGCAGGCCAGCATGCGCCACAGCAGGGACAAGCATGCGACAACAAGTGCTGGCATAGATGGCACTGCTTGTGATGCTAGCTTGTTTAGCGTCACACAGCAGGGCTAGGCATGCCTTTTCGGAGCACTGCTGGTTTGCACACGTGGAGGCACTCCCCTCTCTGGCCCGGATTATCGGCGTGTGCGCTCCCCTTGCTGTCTCAAGATGTGCACATGATGCCAGCGCTTGTAGCAGCCTGCGCCAGCATCCAACCGTATACAGCACGTGCACCTGACAGTGACACGCCTGCGGCACCCATTAGCTCAGCGCTCGCGCCTGCCACACCACTTGCCTTGCGCCGCAGGCAACGCCATGGACGACAGATGGGTCGCCGCACTGGACGCCGCCCTTGACCGCCTGGGCCCCCACCTGCCTCGCATCTCAGCTGTCGTCGTGCACGGAGCCGGCGAGCACTTCTGCGCCGGCATGTCTCTGGCACACCGCGGAGGGGCAGCAACCGCCACTGCAGAGCGTATGGCCGCCCTGTCGCGTGTCGTTATGCGGCTGTCGCGCCTGCCTGTGCCCGTGCTGGCCGTGGTGCACGGGGCAGCGCTGGGCACTGGCTGCGCGCTGGCGCTGCACGCTGACTGGCGCATTGCGGGCGGCGACTGCTCCATCTCCTACGGCGACCTGGCGAGGTATGCTCGGCGGTTGGGCGGTGTGTGTTTTGCACCCGGTGTTGCAGTATGTGCTTGGACCAGCACATGGCGACGCAGTAGCCGTTGCGCCACCACAGTCATGCCTTGTGACTGCTGAAGAGAGAAAGTGGTGCGCCGCTGCAGTGCACGGCTGCTCAGCAGCAGGCTGCAACACGCATGCTCTCGTAACCTGCATGTGGCAAGTGTGTGCTGCACCGGTGCTGTGCCTGCAATGACTGCATGTGGCGCGCCTGTACGTGGATACGTGCCATCACCCAACGCCTGACACGGCACTGCGGACCTCCTGCTGTCGTTGCCACTGCGGCTGCCCCCCCGCCTACCCCCGCCCTCCCGCACAGGGGCACTACCCCGCTGTTCAACCTCCCGCAGAAGCTCGTCGCCACAGTCGGCTACCCTGCCGTGTTGCAATTCTACCTCTCGGACGCCGTCCTCAACGCAGACCAGGCCGTCACCGCCGGCCTGGTGCATGAGACCGCACCCACCAAAGAGGCAGCACTGGCGCGTGCGCTAGCGCTGGCCAGCACCATTGCCGCACACCCACATGCCAGCATCCACCACACCACGCGTCTGTACCGGGAGGCCGATGTGGGGGGCGGCGCCGCAGCCGCCGGCGTGTCCGCCGAGGCCCTGGCCGTCACCGCCTGCATCGCCAACGGCACTTTCACGGCGCCGCGGCTGCAGGTGCCACAGCACGCGCCAGCTGAGGCCGCCCCGTGCGACACCGCCGCCAGCCGCGGCGGCTCCACGACCGCCGCTGCCACCGCCGTGCTCAACGGCGGCGCGGCAGCGGCGCGCGGTGATGCGTCGGCGGTCGCGCGGCGCCTGGCCGCCATCCTGCGGCAGCCGCGCTGCTGGGACGGCCGCGCGTGGCTTCGCGAGTCCCTGCTGACGCTGCAGCTGACGGAGTCCGCGCGCCTGGAGCTGGCCATGAGCAGCGGCGCGAGCGGCCGCGCCGTGCAGCAGCTTCTGCAGCTGTTTGGCACTCCCGAGGACAGCACCGAAAGCGACGGCAGTGGCGGCGGTGGCGGCGGGCGCGACGTGTTTGGGGGAGCGCGCGTGTGGGACGTCCTGGTCCGCGCGTGGTGCGCGGCGGGCGCGAGCGGCTACTTCCCAGTGATAACGAGCAGCGACACGGCGAGCCGTGTGTGCACCATGCGGCTGATGGACGGGTCGGAGCCTCGGGAGGTCATCAACGCCGGCAGCATGGACTACTGTGGTGGGTTGAGGTTGGCGGCTCTGTCGCTCTGACGCGGCGACCGGCGACGGGTTGGGGCTGGCAGCACGCAACCGCTGGCATGCTTGTGTGAGAATCAACGTGCACAAGCAATGCGCCACGGTGGTGCTTGCTTGTCCCGCTCTACGCAGTGCTAGAGAGCCGTGGTATGGGGCATCGTTACATAGAGGCAAGTTGATGATTACATGCCACCACGCTGACTGCTGACGTGCCAGCGTGTGCGCTTTGGGGCATGCATGCCGTGTGTGCCTGTGCAGGCCTGGCGCAGCACCCGGAAGTGGTGGGCGCCATGGTGGAGGCGGCGCAGGTGCATGGCAGCACTCTCACCAACAGCCGTGTGGTGTGCGGCAGCAGCAGCCTGCACACGCAGCTCGAGCAGGCAAGCGCTTGCTGCAGCAGCAAGGCAGGCCCGCCGTGGGTTGGCCCAGTTGCTGTGTGTTGTGTTTGGGCGCATTGCCACCATGCAAGTGCGATGTGCAAGCAGAGGTGGCACGTGCACATGAACGCTTGCATGTAGCCTACCGCCAGCAGCGCTCGCCAGCGCCAGCACTGTCTGCCGGCACCGTCTGCGCAGCCACATGGTGCTGCTACTATTGTGCTGCGAGTAGTGGTGATTCGTCGCGCCATATAACAGATGTTATGTCATACTACTGTTGAAGTACTTATCGGTACACAAAGTACAAAATACGGCGAATTCCCACGTTTTTCTACGTCCAAAAACGCTGATTTCTGCGCATTCGCTGCATAATTTGCGCATTCGCTGTATAATTACGTTCATTTGAATACGTTTTCCACGGTATTAACATGCACGTTACGGCGTACAATGAAAAGCTTATGCGCTCTGACCCATCACTACCTCGAGGTTCAAAAAGGCAGCAGGCCACCTCGTTTTCGACACTCGGTCTCCTGCCACACTCGCTGCACAACAGGAGCTGGCAGGCTACTTTGGCCGCGAGGCGTGCCTGGTGCTGCCTGCCGGCTGGCTGGCGGGCGTGGCCGCAGTGAAGGCTCTGCTGCGGCGTGGCGACGTCATTTTCATCGACGCCTACGCTCATGACTGCCTTGCCACGGGCGCCAAGCTGGCAGACGCACGCGCCATCAAGTTCACAGGTGGGTGTCCACAGCCGCCGCCTGTGCATGCCGTCCATTCTGGTGTGCACGCGCATGCTTGTGCAAGTGCATGACGCAAGTGCTGGAGTGCCATGCGCACCCCTGTGCATGCCGCACCACGCATACACACGGGTACACCCCGGCGACAACGTGCAGCACTGCTACTTGAGATCTACCACTTCAGGCGCGGCGCTGCACCGTCACATCGAGGTTCCTAAAGTTGTGCGCCATGCGCATGGTACCAGCACACAAGCATGCGCTGCATTCTGCTGAGCATGTGTGCCGTGCCCGTCGCCATGTGCACTGCCGTTTCCGCACAGACGACGACCACCTGGTGGCGCAGCTGCAGGCGCATCGCCACAAGTATGGGGGTGCCATCGTTGTCACGGAGCACACGTTCTCGGTGGACGGCGCCAGGCGCGACATCAGCAGGTGGGTGCTGTGCTGTGTCCCAGAAAGAGAATAACACACATGGCATGGCCCTGCTGCAGTGTGCCTTTCCTCAGGATGCAGCGCACATGCAATGCATTCTTTGGGCCGATGTTGTGACCATGGCTGTACACAGCTCCCCTTGATGATGGACGGTGTGACATCAGAATGTTGGCATGGTGCTTCTGCTGCACACCGTGAAATGCATACTGGGCGCTTCTGCCTCGCACCAACAAATGCATATTTTAGGCCCTGCTTTAGCTGTGCTGTCATGATGCGTTGGATGGGCTGTAAGTCGATTGACATTGGCTGCTGCACCGCAAGTGGGCGGGTCCAGTGACATGGGCGCTTGCTTTATTCTAGTTATGTAATGGCAGAGCGTACAGGTCACAGTATGACACACCTTGTGTACTGTACACAGTACAGCGTACTGACGGGAAGCATTTCTACACTCAAAAACATTATGTACGGTATAGTACTTCAACAAGTACAGGTAGAATACGTCAAGTGTGCCGTATACTTGAAGTAGATACGTTTTCATGAGGTACATTATGCGTCGTATGTACATACGCTTCGCGTGGAGTACATTACGGCGTATCATGGCGTCCACATGGTATACGAATCATACAATGAGATAATGAGATAAACACACGCTGCGATACATCACTACTCGACCCGCATTGCAGGTACGCCGAGCTGGCGCATGCCCACGAGTGCCGTCTGGTGGTGGACATTGCTCACAGCGTGGGCAGCTTCTCCCACCTGCCGGAGGCCGTGTCTGGCGCGGACATCCTAATCGGCACCTTCAGCAAGGGCCTGGTCAGCCAAGGCGGCTTCATCGCCGGCAGCAAAAAGGCCGTGCAGCTGCTGGGCGCGCAAGGTGCCTGGTTTACATCCTGCGTCCTCCCCCACTTCGGTTGATTAATATTGCCCTCGCCACATCCATGGCACGTGGCTGAAGTCCAAGTATGCCACACGGCCCTCTAGGCCCTTTATGAACAAAATGTATACTTGAAGTATAAATGTTATTCTAAGGGTGCACACGGCGCCTTTTCCATGTGCGGCCGATTTTGGCTCGTTGGAACGGCACAAACAGTTGGGCCCCTGAGCTTGTGGCAGTCCAGCTCGCGCCGGCACTGACAGCGGCAGCGTCAGTGATGTAGCAGCAAGCAGCGGGGCACCAAACAATGACACTGCACACAAAGTGTATGCTTTGAGTCGCTGGCGGGGGGGGGGAGGGGGGCTTGGAGCTGCTTGCAGGTGGGCCGTCTGCGCCGTTTGCGGGGCTTGCACAGGTGCAAACAGAGGAAGGACGGACGATATGTGTTTCCGTCCGTGCATGTCTCTGGCCGCTTGTCTGAGAGTGTGCTGGTACTCCAAAAGTGCATGTGATACTTCTATAGTCTACAAATGTACCTCAAAGCATGTACGTTGGAGAACAAGTACCACAGGATGGGAGCAGGTCCCCTGGGACATGAGGCTGTAATCAGTTAGAGGAGTGCTCTGGCAACATGCCAGGCTTCCCTTGGAGTACTGAGCATTCCCAGTTTTTTCGCTACCTGTCTGATTTTCTCGCCACGCGCACCGTGTGCAAAGGGCTTTCCGAGCCCTAAGCGGAGTTAAATAAGAGTACGTACTTGGGTGCCGGCGTTATAAACTTCAAGTACTGCAGAGGTATATACCTCTTCAGGTACTACTTGAAGTACAGCACTTCGGAAGCATATCATCTGACAGGCTACGCCCATGCCAACCGCTGCCCGCTCCTGCAGGCATGCCATTCACGGCCAACCTGGCGGCGCCGACCGTCGCCGCCGCCACCGCCGCTCTGCGCGTGCTGCGCCGCGAGCCCTGGCGCGCTGAGATGCTGGAGGCACTGGTTGCACGTGCACGCTCCGCTCTAAGGGCCCGCGGCTGCGATGTGGCAGAGACTGGGGGGCCCCTGATGCACGTGGTCTCTGGGCAAGGCACGGAGCCTGAGGCATGGGCGCTGTGGCGCTACGCATGGGAGCACAGAGTGTACGTCCATCCAGCCTTGTTTCCCATGGTGAGCCCCCTGGCTGCGCGAGTGGGGTGGAGAGTGCATAGCAAGCGGACTGCTGAGAACCCTACCTCGCTGGGCTGTAGGTGGTGTCGGCAAGGTATCCGCAAGCAGTTGCGCTGAGGGTTCTGGCCACGCCTGTTTACCGCATGGTCGCCGCTGCCTGGGCCGCGCACACTTGAGGACCGTCCCGCGTTCAGCCATTGCACCGTAATGAGTACATGCCGTTCACTGCTGCCATATCAGTCACGCACCACCACAGACACAAAGTCAGTGCATCGCCACAGTCACTCCCTGTCCCGCCCGCCTTTTGTGTTTTTTTTCTTCTTTGCAGACGCCCTTGGGCCGCAGCGGCGTCCGCTTCACGCTGTGCGCCACCCTCACACCGGAAACGGTGGACTACGTTGTGGGCGTGCTGGCGGACGGCGTTGCATTTGTCAACGCCGCCGCACTGCACCAGGGATGAGCATGCCATTCGTTGCACCGCCACTCACGCACAAGGCAAGAGCGCCGGTGGCTGGGGCGGGGGGGCTGGGCGCGGAGGGTATACATGTGGGCGCATGCATGGCATGCCACCATGAATTCACATGAATTCACATCGATTGGCTGGTGCAGGTGTGAATGCGCACCGAGGTGGCTGCCACATTCTCAGCCAAAGAGGCGTGCATTCAGGCACTGCGTGGTTGTCGCGATGCGCTGTGTGCAGCCACTATACAGCTGTGCCAGCACGCGGGCAATGCTTGTCCCTGGGGGGGTAGCGTGGTGTGCGAGGATTCCCACGACAAGCAAGCGCACTGGTGCTTCAAACAGACTGCACGCTGCCACAACCGCTTGCTATGGTGGGGCCAGATTTTTGCCGGGGCGGGCACTGGGCCTGAGCAGCAGCCCTTCATACATGGTGACGCAGGGGGCGAGTTTTTCGCATGGAAAAATGTCCATCTCATTGCCAAGCTGCTGCCGCAATGACAGCCGGTTCCGTGGGCACTGTCTAGGCACAGCCAACCAAGAGGCAGGGCAGTGCACTATTATTTGCTGGGCATGGGTAGGTTGCCCGTTCTGGTTAGTATTGACACACGCAGCAGCAGGAAGTACTTGAGCACTCCAGATTTTGGTTGTGTGGCGACACAGGTTGTTCGCCACGGCACAAATGTTTTCGGCCTCTATTCCGGCTGCAAACTCTGTGGGCTATGCAGGCGCCCGGATGTTATCAATACATGTCAGCACCGCGTGCGGCAGGCACAAATGACCGGGTAATGTTGGCAATGTGTGCCGCGGCGTGTATGCCGTCAGCGCTTGCTGCATGCACAGTACTCGCATATTGACACATGCAAGATGCGCTTCTTTTTTCATGTACCCATTGGCTGAGCCTACCCAGCGCAGACAAAGTTGGCGAGTCGGCGCCATTCCCACACGCGCTGACACACAGTCTGACACACCAACAGTCTGGCATGCCTGCAAGCGTGGCATGCACTTGCGCAAGCACCACACAGTGTGGCAGCCAAGACACGACAGCATGAACACAGCCACGCCCTCACAGTTCATGAAATCATTGTGCACCATCATAGCACAGCGCTGTGAACATTGTGCGGCCACCGGGCTCTTGTGTTGCACTACTTCTACGCTGCCACTGCCCCCGCTGCGTGCTGTGTTTTCACCCCTGCTATTTGCTCGCTACGGGCGCCTCTTCGCGCGTGTGTGCGCCGTCCTTTGTGCCCCAGTCATGTATACATGTGATTGTGTAGCGAAAGCGGGAATGACAGGGTGCCGGCGGCGCCTGCCGGCCCTCACCCCCTCGGGAGGGAACATCTACAATGTGGAAAAGTAAGACACCCCCGTCTCCTCAGCTATAACTGGTATGGCAGTGCACGCCCTGGCACCGATGGCGCGCACTGCAAAGTGCAAAGCGCCTTTGGCGGAAAACCCAAAGTAAATGTCATCGGCGTGCCATCTCTCCCCCCCCCCCCCCCCCCCCCTGCCGCACACAGTGCTGAGCAGCATCGCTCCCACTGCTGCTGCTGAGCACGCACCCCTGATGTGTGGCGTCACGCGTGGCAACCTGCCACCGTGCGCCGCTGGCAGCGAAGAGGCACCCCCCCATACCACAGGTCTTGCCCCGACCCGAGTTGCGCACACGCTTGCTGTGCGCGCCCCTTGCCCTGGTGCCCCTCCGCTGCCCCAGCCCCCTGTTGTATGCCTGACAGTGCCCCATGGCGCTGTCGTAAACGCGAGAATGGAAGCCCTTTTCTGCTGCCCGCCGCCGTGACGGCTGTGCTGCTGCTGAGCACCCGCCCCCTCCCCGCCCCTCCCACTCATTCGAGGCGACCGGTTTGCAGCAAGGCGCGAGCCGCGCAGCAGCGCCGAGAAACCGCCACCGCCGCCGCCGCCGCCCTAATCCCACTGCGCCCCCGGCGTGGGCGGGTGCACCGCTGCCGCCGTCATGGCGCGGCAGTCGAGCGCGTGCGCGGACATGGTGCGCACCGGCGGCGGCAGCGCCACCGCGCCCAGCGCCGCGCACCTCTGCAGGTGGTCGAAGAACGCCGCGCTGCCCGCGGACTCGCACCTGAACAGCGGCGCCGCCGCGGGCCCGGCGCTCATGGTGGCGTGCGCGGCTGCTGCGGCCGCGGCGTACTCCGCCGCGGCCGTGACGCCATAGTCGAAGACGGCGTCGTGGGGGGGGGCGCCGGCGCCGCCGTCGTACGCCCCATAGGTGGCCGCCGCATAGGTGCGGCCGTAACGCTCCTCGCTGGCGGCGCCGCCGCTAGCCTCGCTGCGGGACTTGCTCGCGGCGCTGCTCATG
>JAULBY010009249.1:0-25822 GCA_032358315.1 Ophiocytium majus
TCTGAGTACCAAACTTTCAAAATTAAACCATCCCATTTCATGTAATTATATTCAAGTTCTATTTGATTTAAGAAGTTGTAAATAGACTCTTCTTCTGAATATAATCTTTGGCTATCAATATCTAGATCTTTAATTTCTCCAGTTGCCGTAACAATATTCATTGAACTTACATAGTTATGTTTTTTATCGAAAAAGTAAATCTTCTTCAATGATGGAGCAGGTGGAGTAAATATGGTTTTGTGACGAGCTGCTGGTTTATCATAAGGATCCCAATCATATTCAAATCCATAATCATAATACCTACTTTCGTATTTTGATGGGTCACGATCAACTGGTAGTGAATTCCAGTCAATTTTAGTACAAGCTTCAGCAAGTTTAGTTAAGTGTTCAATATCTTGACGTTCGCTAAAAGTATGTTCTGAATAGTAACCTACGGATATGTTTGTACATTCTGGATATATTTTAACAAACTGTGCAGAATCTGTATAGATACCAGTTGGGTCTGTCAAATATTTAAATGTAGGTTCAGCATCATTAAGCATTGAAGAAAGAGATTCACCAAATTTATCTGAACAACATCTTGAACTAGCTTGGAATGTAATAATTGAATTAGTACCTCTTCTATCAAATGATATAACTTTATTGATACCAGGGATTTTTTCTATTTTATGTTGTTCAGCAACTTTTTTAGAACCAATACAACCAACTTCTTCACCAAGAAAGAAATAGTAAAGACCTGGAATATTTTTCTCAATCATATATAACATAATAGTAACACCTGCTTTATCATCAGCACCTAGGATAGTTTTACCATCAGTTTTGATTATATTTCCATCGATTACATGTTTAATATCTGTAAGAGCAGAAGTAGCAGTATCAAGGTGTGAAGTGAACATCACATCACTTTCACCGATTTTTTTGAATAAGTTACCATATTCATCCATATCTAAGTTTTGTGGCAGAATATCAAATAGTTCATACTCAGTACCATGTGGATAGGTACGAGTTGTAAGACTTAGGAATTTTTCTTTAATGTTCATCGTGTAGACTTATTTCAAATACAAATATAAATATAATTTTCATATCTACCAAATTTATTTAAAACGATTTCAAATTATACAAATTTTATATATACATTATGTCTCAAATAATTTCACAATTCGATCTAGGTATAATTTCTATAGTTGAAAATTATGACTTAATAGTTGAAAGCCAACATCCAAATGCTGCTCCAATATTAGGAACAATTGGTCAGGAGTTAGTTGTATCTTTTATTCAATTAAAAAAAGTAGAAAAGTTTACAAAATTTTCATACGAATCTATAGGTACAACAAATGATAGATATTTGGAAACATATTATAGAGTATCTAGAAATGGAAATTCTTGGACAAACTATCTACCATTAAACTCCGAGATAAATAACTTTCCACCATTTAGTCCTCTTGATTCAATGTATATTGATATTAAATTTGTAAGAGTTGGTAACAAGGAAGATGGGGAAATTAAATTAAAATCCTATACTTTATCAGGTGAGTTATTACAAGATATAAATGATGGTGATGTAAGGGTCTCTTCAGGAGGCGAATCTATCATTGAACCACCTTATATATTTAAAGTCTTTAGAATAGATGATATAGAGATTATATCACCAAATACTTTAACAGATGTTGATATAGATTGGAGATTCTCCCAAGATAACTCAAGAACTTGGTCTTCTTGGGAACCTTTAACTAAGGAAAATATTTCAACTAAAAGAATCAATCCAATTAGATTCTTTCAAATTCAATATTTAGTCAGAAATAATTCACAATCTAGTATAAAGATTCAAGATATAAATCTAATTGGTGATTTTCAAAATGTCTCATTAGACTATCAAAAAACTAATCTGTATGGTATAAGAGATTGTTGTCAATCAAATATATTAGGAACATCAAATGGTGTAGTTGATGCTAATGGTAACTTAATATCTAATACAAGTGGAGTGCTAGATTCACAATCTTGTACTACTGGTAATATACTAAAACCACTAACTGCTGAAGATAAATCTAAATTATATAACCCTTATCAACAAAATCAAGCCATTAATTTACTTAATAAGTTAAGTAATGACTCTATGGAAGTATTTGGTTGGAGAGTTAAGTATTTTGTAACCGATCCAGATGGTAAAGGAGTCGATTACTCATTACATGAATTCCAACTATATAATATAGTTTGTGAGGAAGAAATTAAAGTCGCGGTAGAAGCTAATCAATTTCCAGACAATCAAATTCAAATGAATCAATTTGATTTGAATTTATTTGAATCATTTGAAATACACGTTACTAAACAATCATTTAAGGAATCTTTTGGTGTTCAGAGAAGACCATCTAAAGAAGATTTAGTATATTTTTGTGATATAAATAGACTATTTATTGTTGAACATGCTCAGCAATTTAGAAATTTTAATAATGCCGCAGTTTATTATAAAGTTGTATTGAAGAAATACAACAAATCTTCAAATGTCAAATCTGGAACTAAAGCAATTGAGGATAGACTTAAAGAGCTTACAAAAAATAGCACTATCGATGAATTGTTTGGTGTTGAAAATAAACTAGACAAAGAAAGTGTTGCAAATAAACCACAACTTCAAACACTCACAAGAGAACCAATTAGATTAGAATATACGAGTAATATAATTAAGGAATTAATCGAAAATTCTACTAATATAGTATCTAAACAACATTATGATTTCTCTAGTTTACTTTACTCTAATTTTGCATCTATTACAGAACCAGTAGCAGGAGTAACTTACAAATCATTAAATACTAATCTTAAAGTTTCTGACAACTTATCATATTTCATGTGGTTTAATATTAATAACTATATTGTTGATGAAAGTTACAACTTCTATGATAACTACGATTCAAATAACAATATAGGATGGAAAATAAACCTTAAAAATGATAATGTATCTTTAAATATAAATACCGATGCATATACATTTAGTTTCTCAGGTAGTACCAATTCGGTTTCTGATTTATACGAGAATATTTGGTATTGTTACCTAGTAAATCTAGATCAAAGAAATAGAAAGATTACACAATATATTTATAAGAGAGATGTTGAATATGACTCAGAAGATGAGTCAAGATACTTAACATCAACTGCATTACAATTGGTTTATTCAAATCAACAAGATTTAACACCATCTCAATTTGAATTAATTGGTGTAGATGCTAAAATATATGCATCTGATATGAAAATGACTAATATTAGACTATTTAGTGATGTCATACCACAATCAGAGCAAAATAAAATATTAAATCAATATATTATAGCGGATGACTCTAAATACTTGATATTTGCTGATAATGCTAATTCTACCATAACTCTGCCCTATTTTCCCCTAAATTAACTTTCGATACAAACAAACTGATTTATTCAATATATAAATTAAAATAATTAGTTATATATTATGGGATCAATGAAAGAAGAATCTATTAGAAATTATATTTTATCTATTGACTTTAACAGAGATGATTGGAAACTTCCTCAGATAAAAGAAGAGATGAGAAGATTCTTGGGTGAAGAACCGGGAATTGATATTATCTATAAAAAGGATGTTATTATTAACGAAATTTTGGGTGAGGCTAAAGAATTCAAAAAAATTGAAAAGATTGAAATTGTTTTCACGGATCTAGATGATAAGTTTAAAAAGTTACAATTCCTAATTGATTAAAAATTAATTCATATGAATGGATATTACAAGATATTATCTGAATATTGATGCAATAAAAATGGTCGATAAAGAAGATAGAAATAGAATACATGATTACTACCGAGATATGGTCTATGCCAACGCAGATGGTCGTAAAGAAGTAACGACTTCTCTATTTAATACTTTATATCAAAATGGATTTTTAGTGGATATTAGAGATGAAAAATTAAAAGATATTCTAAATGCAGATAACAGCATCGATAATTGATTATCTAGGTAAATATGAAATTGGTGTTTTAGTTTCAGTTGGACTAATGTATGAAGGTCAATTCTATGGTGGAATTCTATTCTATACAGATACTCAGATGAATATAAATGTAGAAGATTCACTCACAGAAAAGTTAGGATATCCAATTGAGGAACACGAAGAATACTTAGATATTCTTAAATATTTAATTGAAAATGTATCACCACACGAGAAGATCATTAATCAATTAGAAGAGATTAATTTAGACGAATATGGATCTTAAATCTAATTTAAACATTGTTATATCTTGGTATAATGAGGATATATCATGGATATCACGATTAAAAAATGATTATAATATCATAATTTATACAAAAGAGTCACAATCTGAATATGATATTCCGAAAAATAAAGGACAGGAAGCATCAGTTTATTTAAAATATATTATAGATAATTATAATAAGCTACCAGAATATACATTCTTTTTACACGCTCATGAATATTCACCACATCATAGAGGTAGTATAGTTGATATTATTGACAATTTAGTAGGAATTAAAACTTATTATCATAATATAAATGATTATAAACTAGGATATATCATGACAAATCCACTTATTGAATACATAAAAGAGTGGTATAGTGAATATTTAGAACCGGAATTAGGACCGATGAGTGACTATGGAGATTGGACATACGGACATCAAGGATGTGGTCAATTTATTGTACATAGAAATACAATAAGGCACAGAAGTATAGAATTTTATCAAAATTTATACGAGTGGATTATGAATACTGATCATCCAAATGCTTGGAGTAGTCGATTCATGGAATGGACTTGGCATCTAATGTGGGAACAAGTTCCTAAAATTCAACTTGAAACAAATGATAATTGATCATTTCAGTGAAAGTAATGGATTCGGTGAACATAGAAAAGAAGCTATAAATCTTCTTCACACTACCATAGATATACTAGAAGAATTTAATATGAATTATTTCTTGATAAGCGGAACACTTCTAGGATATATTAGACACAATGATTTCATACCTTGGGATGATGATATAGATTTATTAGTTGACGAATCAATTCTTGATAAATTTGACGAAATACTTAAAAAGTATAATAATATAAATTTATTTTTTAAAAATAAATATGACTCTGTTAAAGTATGTTTTTCCGATGGTATAGAAATACCAGAGAATGTGAATGTGACACAATGGAAAAGAGGATCTATTGGTGGTAATAAAAGATATTGTTGGCCATTTATTGATTTATTCATCTATGAATCTGGACTTGGAATTCATAGTTGTGGTGACTATGAGTATTTTACTATAGGTGAAAGAAAAGAGTCACTATTAAAACCATTTAAAGGACAATGTAATAGATGTTTTAGATTCATTAGAGAAGATCAAATAGTTTTCTTTCATAATGATTGGAAATCAAAAGAATTCTTTCCACCACAAAGAGTGACTTTTTTAGGAAAAGAAGTAAATATACCTAAGAACCCACAATATTTTTTAAACATTAACTATGATGGTGACTATATGACAAAAATAGAATCAACTAGTAGAATTCATAAAACAGATACAGAAGTTAGTAATATAATAACAAGAAATATAAAATAAAACTTAAACATGATAGATTTTGATGAGATAAAAGACCACATAGCAACTGGAGTGGATGCTAAGATTTTACAATATGAAGAAAATGCCGTAAATATTTCCGACGATACAATTGATATAATTGAATTATTAGGTGGTAAACAAAACTGCATACTTATTAATATGGAGAAAGATGTTCAAAGATATCATACATCAGTTGATCAGTTGAAAAAAGTATCTATTCAAAACTTTGTTCACTTAAAAGGAACTGATGGCCGAAATAAAAATAAAGAGTCTCTTGAAAAGGATTTAACCTACATATTAAATTTTATCAGTCAATTCAATCCACAAATTGAACCTAAACAAATTAAAATTAATGAGTTCTCTGAAATCAATGATAGTGGTGTTCACATTCAAGATGGTCCATTAGGATGTTATTGTTCACATTTAAGAGCCTTAATCTATGGATATTTGAACTATGAAGATTACACTATTATTTGTGAAGATGATATATCTATAACTAATACTGAAAAGATTAAGACTTATCTTACTCAGATTCCTAATGATTGGGATATTATCTGTTTGAATTCTAGAGCAAAGAATATAAGTTATGGTGATGCACCATTCTATAAATTTACTGATGATTTTCACTCTGGTCACTTTTATATTGTTAAGAATAAATGTTTACCGACTTTATTTAGTGGAATGTATCCGATGACTGACCAAGTAGATGTTCTTATAGCTAGTATGGTTCATAAACTAAATATCTATAACATACCAGATACCGTATATCAAAAGAATATTAAAACCAATACACAGAATAATTTGAGTATTATATTTAGCTCTCCTAATTATAAACCAGTTACCGAATCATTAAACAACTCTGAGGAAATATTAAATATTTTAGCTAATAAAATTCTTACAGATAATGAAGAAAGAAATAAAATTATTGTTAAAAGTTTAATGCATGATGTTCTTTATAATTTCATATTAACTGATGGTATTAATAATGAACCCAGTCCAAATATAGAAGATTATCAATTTGATAATATCTATAAAGAAGATCCTGATTTTATTCTTTTGGAAAAATACATTACATTCTTTTTACAATGTTCTAGAAAAGGAATTGATCCTAAATTGGCGGCTAAAGGTTTAGCAAATGTTTGTTTATTCACCCTAGATAAATTTAGTGATTTGCATAATTCACTGGATGAATCTGGTGAGGTTATTAAGGCTTATAGTTTTGGATCTACTGCACACACATATAAAATTGGTGATAAACTACTTAAAAGATATAATGATAGATTAAGATGGGCTACCGAAGGACATGACAATGCGGATGATATTATAGAGAAAGAGTTAGACATTCTATCCATAAGTGGAACACCTAAGGTATTATCAAGTGATAGTAGAAATATTTATATGGAATATTGTGGTGAATCATTATATAATGACTTCAATTTACCAACTGATTGGAAAGAACAAATAATTAATATATTTTCAAGTTTGACTGATAAAGGTATTTTCTATCCAGAGTTTAGATTACAAAATATTTTAGTTTTGGATGGTAAAATAACTTTTGTGGATTTTGGATTATCTGAATTTAGAAATGAATGTGATAATACGGAGAATCTTAATAAGTTTATAAGTTATTTAAGCCTAATGGATGAAAGATTTAAAGGACTAGATATAGACGAACGTCACAGATTAATCTCAACATTCTCAATAAACAAAGGATTGTAATTATTCAATCCTTCCGTTTAGAGTATTTACTTTACAATCTGATTTTTCTTTTACTAGTTTAGTCAAGAACTGCATATCATCTGATCCATATTCAATTAATCTATATTTAGATAGTTTCCATTGAATAACATCTTTGAATTTATCAGGGTCTTGCTCGCCATTTTGATTTTTACTATTATCATAGAATCTTTTAATTAGATCTTTTTGAGCATAAAAGAATAATAAAGTATTTCTATTTTTAACTGTTGTATTAAAACCGTGATAACTATAAAAGTGTGGTGCAAAAAAAGAAACACTATTTGGCTTAAATTTAACAATTTTACACGGGTTTAAATCTTTATCATAGAGTACTGTTCCATTATCTAACTCTTCTTGTTCTGTTAATTCATCCTCCGGTATGTAGAAATTAACTGATATAAATTGAGCAGGTATATCTGTGTGTATTCTTTGAAATCTACCTTCATCTGTAAAAACAAATTGTAAATCATGATTGAAAACCATTTCATCTAAATGATTACCATAATAAAATTTCTTCATTATAGCATTTTTTATTTCACTATCATCAAATACTTCTCTAATCACATCAATTTCATAATCATTGGTGTCTTTCAAGCTAAATTTTTTATTCATAAAATTAGGATTATCCCAATTTCTATCTTGAAGATTTTCATTGTATTTATAATACAACATCTTATCTTTTAATCTTTGATAAAAATCATCTGGAAATATGTTTTCAACATAAAGATTGTAGAATGGATAAATATTTATATTCGTTGTTTCTATTTTATTTAAAACGTGATTTTTAATATTTTCAGTAGATATCATCAATTGTATTTATTTTTCTAAGATATTTATAATGACCTTCTATAAGATTAGGTTCCAATTCTAAATATGACAAACAGGGAAGTACTTCACATTGAATATCAGTTTCAATATATTTTTTGAATATGAATTTAAATAAATCATATTCAGTACATTGTGGTGAACATAATTCTATAAAATCTTCTCTATTTGGAATTTCCCAACCAAACTCGTTTCTTTTAGCTAATCCATTGGTTAGCTTCATATAATATTGTGAGTGTGATTGATTTGAATTAACTAATGTTTTAATGTGTTCTGTCGTTATAAAAGGTCTTGCCGCATCGTGTATAATAACTTTTTGATAGGGTTTATCACCAATAAAGTCAATAGCTGTTTTAATTGATTGTAATCTATCATCAATGTCATTTGTTAATACTGTATGATTGGTACTAATTTGAACTTTTGAATTTGTGACAATAATTATATCATCAACTATTGGTTCGATAGCATCAATAGAGTATTGAATTAATGGTTTACCATTTATTGGATATAGTTGCTTAGGTGTTATATCATTAAATCTTTTACTTAAACCAGCCGCTAATATTATAGAAATATTCAATTTATATAGACAATTTATATTTTTATCTATATAAAAAGAAAAGTTTGATATGAATAAGTTTATTGAAACAGAAAAAAAAGAAGAAATATCTAACATAATTAACTCTGAAAAATTAGACATCAGAACAGCTATGAATATTCTAATCAATGCTATTCAAGTATCATATGATAAAGAACATTTTAATGATTTTGATAGATATTTAATAAACAAGTCATTGACAACTTTTAAACATTATGCTGACTCAAAAGAGGATATTATTATAAAATTTAAATAATTATTATGAATGAAGAACTTTTAAATAGAATAGTAGGACTTTATAGTGTAATGACAGAAGCAACATTTCAGACTTCTAGTAGATTAGTTATCTATAAAGATAATCTATTATATCATTCACCAAGTATTAGATTAAGTCGTGAAGCTGTTCAGGATTTAAAAGCTTATAGTTTTGATATTGAGTCTCATATTATGAGTTCAATTATTAAAGAATTCAAAGAAGAACAATACACACTAATGTCAAAAGAAGATATTGATTTAGCATCATCTCAAATTGAATATTTAAAAGTTAGTATTCTTAGAGATAATAAAATTAATGAAATTCTTAATTAAACTATAAGTCACTTTTTGAATAAAATTAAAAAATAATATTTTTAATGTTAATTAGTGAAATTGGAATCAGAGGATTTAAATCATACGGCAATAATGAACAAGTTTTAAACTTAAATACTGAAAAAGGAGAATTGATTCTTCTTGTTGGGAATAATGGATCAGGTAAATCATCTTTACTTGATTCTTTTGACTATGTACTCTATGGTAAAGTTAGAGGTAAAAAGAAAAGATGGTCTACACTATCAACACTACCAAATCGTATAAATGGAGAACTTCAAAATAGAATTAAGTTTCAATCTCTTGGAACAGAGGTTGAAATTAAAAGAGGTATTAATCCTAACACTCTTGAACTTTGGGAAAATGGAGTTCTAAATGAAAGAGCTGGTAAATCTAATATTGATGAAAAAATTGAAAACTACATCGGAATGGATATTGAAACATTCAAATCTTTTATCTCGATGTCGATCAATGACTTTAAAAATTTCATCTCATTAAGTTCAGAAGAAAAACAACTACTTCTTGATAAGTTATTTAACCTTGAAGTTATTAATATTCTTAACTCAATTCTTAAAGAGTTAAACAAGAATAATAAAATTCGTATGGCTAGTTTAGATTCAGAAATATCTACACTAAACGAATCTATTCAATCTATTCAAACTTCTATTGATAAAGCAATCGAAAAGGAAAAAGAAAACACTCAATCAGAAATTGATAAGATTAAGTCTGATATGGATTCTAAAAAAGAAGAATATGCTTCTTTAAAAGAAAAAGTTGAAAAAATCAAAACAAAAGATTCGGAATTGGTTGATGAATTAGAAAAGGAAAAACGCCAATATATTATTCTACAAACTGATATCAAAGGCGTTCAAAAAGATATTGATCTTTATGATTCTGGTAAATGTCCAACTTGTAAAACAGACTTTGATTCTGATCACTTTGTTTCATTAAGAACAACACTTGTTGAAAAGAAACAGTCACTTGAGAATATAAAAACTGAATTAGAAACAAATATTAAAGGAATAAAAGAAAAACAACTTAAGCTACAAACCATTTCTGATAAAGCTTCAAAAGCTTTTAATGATATAACTTATTTTTTAAAGAATTGTAAAGCACAGATTGATAAATTACAATTGAAACAAACAAAAGAAAATGGCAAATCATCTGAAAATGTTAGTGAGTTTAAGAAAACTATTGAAGATTTAGATAAAAAGAAATCTGTATCCAGTGAAAATGCTGCTCAGTGTAAAGATAAGGAACTTTACTATAAAGAATTGAATAAAATATTTGGAGAAGATGGTGTTAAGAAATCAATTATAGCTGGAATTATTAAACCAATTAATTTCTTTATTAATGAGAATATTAAAAAGATGGGAATGAATTTTGAAGTTTCTTTAGATGAAACATTTACAGCAGAAATTAAACATTTGAATTCTCAAATTGATCACGATACATTGAGTACTGGTGAACAAAAGAAAATTAATGTTGCTATATTAATCGCTTACTTAAAACTTATTCGTACTAAAAGACATATAAATGTACTTTTCTTAGATGAGGTATTTTCTTCAATCGATCTAGAGGGTATATCAGACATATTGTTACTATTGAAATCATTTTCCAATGATTATAACATAAACATATTTGTTGTACATCATGCTCTTTTAAATCACGAGAATTTTGATAGAATTATCAGAATTAATAAAGAAATATTTTCAAGTATAGAAGAAGTTAATTTTGATACTTTAGTGGATGGATAAAAATTTAATTATAAAGTATGATATTGAAGGAGAGTTTCATGAAAATTACTTCTATGAAATATCACTCAACTATAATAAAGCATCTAATATTGTTAGTCTTGATAATACACCACAAGAAGCAGACGATTTTCTAAAAGAGATTGATGGTAAAGTAGTCTCTATTCAATATAGAGGGATATCAAGGGTTGATGGATTAAAAATATTCGTTTTAAATTCATCTATAATTAGAAGGGAATATAAACTTAAAGAAATATTTAAATGAGATTTTTATTATTATTATTAATTTTACCAAATTTACTATTATCTCAAATTGATACTAGTTACCTAAATGTTGTTTCTTGGAATATCCAAAATTTGGGCAAATCTAAGTCAGATGAGGAATTATTATACATATCAACAAAGATAAAATTCTATGATATTGTAGCAATACAAGAAGTATCGACCTCGGAGTTTGGATCACAGGCCGTTGCTAGACTGGATGATTATCTTGATAGAACTGGTAGTGATTGGGATTATATAATATCAAATTCAACATCTGGTGATGGATCTGAGAGATATGCTTATTTATTTAAAAAGAATAGAGTAAAATTAAAAGAAAAGGCACAACTAGAAATGAGTTTATCAGAAGTTATGAATAGAGAACCATTTCGTGCAATTTTTATATTTAAAAATATAGAATACTATTTTTTTAATTTACATCTTGTTCCAACTGATAAACATCCACAAATTGAAGTAAATAAATTGGGAGTATTAACGACTTTATATACAGGAAAGAGAATAATAATGTTAGGTGATTTTAATCTATCTCAATCGGATAATTCTTTTAACTCTCTTAAAAGTAAAGGATTTGTTGCTAGTTTAGTTAATAAAAAGACTTCACTTAAAATGAAACCAGTTTCAGGTCAAGTTTTAAACATGGAATATGATAATTTTTATATATCTAGTCAAATAAAATTTAAAAATTCTAGTGTAATTTACTTTTTTGAAGATTTTAAAGATTTACAATCTGCTAGAAAAATATCAGATCATTGTCCAATAAAAATATCTATTAAATAATTTATGGCAACTTTATTAAACAACACAATATCAACTACGACATTAACTGGCAGTCATAATTTAGTTTATTCTGGAAGTACTGGAAACTGGGAAGCGACATTATCAATTGGTGGTGATATGACTGATTTCTTTGAATTAGTCTTGGCAGCACTTGGATATGATATCACCTATGATAATTTTAAAAGTATGTCAAAAGAACAACGTAATCAAATTATTAGAGATATAAAATTAAAAACAATAATATAATGGGATTTCATAAAAGGTTTATAACAAAAGATTTAATACTATCTCAAAAAAGTTTTGAAGATATTGAGGAATTATTTAATGCAGATGCCCTAATATTTGATACTTGGTCATCAAATTTCTTTCAAAGATTTGATGAGAAATATGTAGAATATCAAGATAAAAGAAATTTAATAAACGAAGAACATAAATTCCAATCATCTTGGCCAGATGTCTCTACTTTAAACGGTCACTATTTAAGTAACATTCTTATTAATCTTAAATTAAATCCTAATTGGGTTGATGTACAACTTTGTATTGAAAGTTTTAGACCAATTGATATTCCACAAAGTATTTCGGGTAAATTTGACCTAATGTGTAATTTTTGCATACAACTAATAGAAAATAAACTAGAGTACGATGAATCTCAATAAGAATTACTACAATATACTTGGTGTTAATCATGAAAGCACTGATAAAGAAATAAAAAAAGCATATTATAAATTATCATTTGATTATCATCCAGATAGAAATAAAGATGTTGATATTGTAAAATTTCAACTAATATCTGAAGCTTGGTCAATTTTAAGTAATTTAGAAGCTAGAAAGGAATATGATAAGAAAAGTAAATTCGGAAAAGACTATAACGAAATTGAGGAACTCTTCAAGGTTAATATAGAGTTTGACTATGAGAAAGAGAATAATAAATATGAAGATTTTAAAAAGAATCAAGTTCTTAATATCATAGAAAAAGTAGATGATAAATTTAATGGAACAATAGAATATAATAGATGGGTAATTTGTAAAAAATGTAAAGGAAGTGGAAAAGACACAACATCAAAATTCTTCATAAAAGATGAATTTGGTAATATCAAGGGAGTATTCGACTCTGATGATGGGTGTGACTTTTGTGAAGGAACCGGAAAAGATCACTGGGGTAATAAGTGTAGTTTTTGCTTTGGCCAAGGGAAAATTGGGAGCAAAGATTGTCAAACCTGTAATGGTGAGAAAAGAATACTAGGAAAGCAAAAGCTCACTAAAATAAAATTAGAGAAAGATAAAGAAGAGACTATTATACCACACATGGGTCACTTCTCTAAAAATGAACCAGGAAAAGTTGGAAACCTAATTTTACTAAAACACTAATTTCATTGAGGATTTCTTGTTGCTCTTGAATCATTTTGATATTGAACTGATAGACCTGGATTAAATGGTGAATCACCTCCGGTAACTGGGGGCACTTTATCTGATCTATCATAAGTCTGAATTAGTAATTCATCTCTTCTCGGTTTTCCTCCTGGTCCAGATGGTGTAATAACTACCGATGGGATACTTATTGCATCAAAAGCAGTCTCAGTTATAATTAAAGAGTCAATTAATTCTGAATCAGTATAGTCCATAGGTGGAGCTACGGATCCTAGTGGAACTTGTACCTCTTGTGTTATTCTAGATTCAGTACCAAGGAATATAAAAGGTATTGAATTTGTCTGTACAAATTTAAGATTATCTATTACTGTAGAAGACTGTGCCGCCAATAATTGTAAGTCCAATCCTCTTCGATTAAAGAAATATTCCTTGATGGTTTTCACCGGTCTGTTAACCAAATTCAAAAGATCACTATCTAATAAAGGATTATCAGTATTTAGTGTTGATAAACTATGAATACTTTGAGTCGCGTAATTAATCGGTCTTTGAATGTAGTCAAATGATACATAATTATATCTAAGTGGTTTAAAATTATCTGTAATATTTGTATTATCTAAAATAGTATATGGAAAGGATAGATTACCATTATGTCTTATTTCTAGAGTTCCAGAAGTCGATTGGTTTTGTTTATTTGAAACAAAATCGTAAGGCTCAATTAAGGCATTTAAAAAAGAGAAGGTCGAACTAGAGTAAGTCCATCCATCATTTATAAATTGAATTCGACCAACACCTCTACGATCACCGAGTGCTGAACCAGATTGAGTTCCAATTGTATTATAATACTTATTAAATTCTCCAATTTCTTCAAGATAGTTATCATATTCATTTATTTTCCATCCAAGTGAATATTTACTATATCCACTAAATCCGTGATTTCTTAATATTGATATAGAACTTAGAACATCCTTTGTAGGAGCACTATAGAAATTCGGCACAGTATATTCACCTGGTCCACAAATCTCATCATCCTTGAATGAGATTAAATCTCTACCAATAGTAACAGTTGAAGATGTGAAATAATTAACATCAATCCATGAATTATAACTATGAACATATCCGTCATTTTTTAAATCAGCATCATTAAATGAGAAATTTTGTATTAGTCCAGAATAGGTAGAAAATGTTGTAAATTCACCACCATCCTTTGAAAAACCAGGAACAAGATAGTCAACAGTCTTTCCTCTAAATCTACCACCATAAAATATACCATCAATCCATTGAGAATCTACCATTCTTGTTATGTATGGTCGTCCTCTAAATAAACCATTATTCCATACACCTCGGAACTTACCATTTAAAAATGCTCCACCTAACCATACATTTTTGGAAACATATATAGGGTGGTTCTCAGAATCTCTTTGAATTATTCTAGCTGAGAAATTAAGTGGAATTTGAAGATATATAATATCATTTGCTCCTTGACTTGCATCAGTAGGTGATATAATATCCACAATAGTCCAATAATCTTTAATCAATCTACGAATACCGTTAGTATCAAGTGCTGATATATTTCCAACGGCAACTTTATCTCCTATTTTAAAACTATTTCTTATAGTTTTAGTTCCTTCCAATCTTTCTTCAGGTGTAGGATTTTGATCAACTTCAAATCCATCTTCAAAAATATATTTATATTGTGAAGTATATAATGCTATTGTATATGTATTAGAAGATGGTTTTAAAGAGGAAATATTATTGTCATAAATATTTGGCAATTGACCAGATTTAACCGGACGTCTAACATAAACTGCTGGATAAGACATTGGTTTAGATGTCCCTGAGAAAGAAACAAAATTTTCAAAATATACAACATATTTATCATATCTTAATCCTTCATTCCAAACACCATTCTCCCAAATACTCGAATATGAATCCACTAGTCCTGATGTGAATACACCATTACCATATCTAATAGAAATAGGAGTTCCATTACTAGAACCACCTCTATAACTAATTGTTGCTGGAAGTGGTAATGTATCACCAAACTGAGGGTCATTGGAAAAAACATCAGGACAATTTTCATTATTATATACAGAATTATATTGATAGGTAGAATTTTCAATACTTAAATATAAAATATGTAACTTTGTGCCTAAACTTGATCCCCATTTTGTTATTGAGAATCTGAAACTATCCTCTGTTAGTGTAGAATATTCAGCAAATGCTATTGGAGAGAATGTGAATTCAAGTGTTTTAACATTAGTTTGACCGTGTGAGAAAGTATTTTGAGAAGAGCATCCAACGGGTAATACTTCAATAACCTCAGTAATAGTCTGACTCATACCACCATTACCTGAAACATTTGGATCATATCCCATGTTGATAGCAAATTTTACAGTCTTGGTTTCAGGTTGTCCAGTCCAGTTACCATCATAAGAACACCAATATTTCAACTTTATTTGATATTCTCCAGATTGTGAGAATACATCTAGCGAATTGTTAGTATTAACTGCATAAAGTGGAACACTATATGTATCATCGTTATAGAAATTACTATCATTTACCAATGTTGGTACACTCCAACTTTTTTGGTATTTCACAGCTCCAAAGGAAAAACCATTTAAATTGACAGATGGTTGTATTGCACATTCCTCATATGGTCTATAATATGTACTATAACTCCAACCTCGTGTTCCAGCAGTAGTTGAATAAGTAAATGATAAATTTGTTAAATTTGAACCTCCTTTAAGACCAGGCCAAGTTAAGTCCTTTGAAAAATCAAATGCGTTATTTAAAAAAAGTGATCTGTAATCAGTATCATCTACATCAGATCTATATCTAGCGATATTTGTTAAAATATCAGAAGCATATCCACCATTAATAACACCAGTTTGAGTACATATTTCCTCCTCAACTAATATTTCATCTATGTATAAATTAATACTACCATATAAATCGAAGTGTATATATAATTTACTACTACCACTATCTATACAATCTAATATCTCAGTTATTGTACCAGCACTAGTTGATTGATATCCATCAGTTCCAATTGTGTAGAAGTCGGGTATGATGTCTCCAGTATGATCTTCAAGTTCATCAATTTGATATCTTTTACTAATATTTGAAGCACCTGTAGCGATGTTAGAAGTAGATGGATATAATGATCCACTCACATCACCATAAATAGTATTTGCAGCGTAAGGTCTACCTAAACTTAAATAAATTGCAGGTCTGCCTTTATATGATGCATCAGGTACTGAGAAAGTACCTAAAGTAATAGTAATTTTATATCTTTTACCTGTTGTAAAAAAATTCGTTGTAGAGGTATAGAAATATCCATCACCATATACACTATTATCACCAGGGTTGTTGAATGAGTCATCCTCCGGATCTATTTCTGGTTGTAAACCTGCGTCCCCCGGTGTAGAATCAGGCACTGAATAACTAAACCCACCAGATGTACCAAATCCATATCCATTAACATTAAAAGTCACATAATTGGTTGTTTTTGAAGCCCCAGTAATACTAGCCGGAGATGTTCCATAACTATAAACACAACCATCTTCTGTTATATTTTCTAATCCAAATGGTGATCCATTCCAATTACCATTTCTCCACACACCACCTTCCCAATAGACATTGTAAGCATTCATATAGTTTGCTATACCATTCTTCCAAATCATACCAGTAGCGGTACCTGATATCCAACGACCATTATACCATTTTGACAAATGGAACTCTGAGTTAATAAATTTACCATTATACCAAACACAACTATCTGATAAATTAAATCCACTATCTCCTCTAATTAATTCAATCGATTTTATATCAGTGGAACTTGTAGCATAAGTTTGTATCGCGTTAATAGAATCGCTTGTATTTCCTTTTGCTATAGGTAAAAACTCAATAGCAAAATCACCACCATCCGCAGTGAATGATGCTTCTAAGGACCTACTTTGAGTAGCATTAGATGTGAAAAGAACTCTTGTAGATCTTAAATTTATTCCTGATATATTAAGAGATTCTGCTGAAATAGTCGTATCTATTACAATTAATAGATCTGTGAATGCTGATGTGAAATTTTCCACAATCTTATTACTACCCAAGTTAGGAAATGCAGAATTTGAAAAAGATGCATTTATTCCTTCAATAAAATCTGTTGATATTATATAATCATCTCCAATTTCAATTTGACTTGAATCACAACTACCTATAGTATATGGATGAGGGCTGGTGGTGCTATTAAACGTAAAGAAACTAATTTCATAATTTTTATCAACCTCAAGTATATTAGGATAAATTATATAAGCTCTACCACCACCAGTATTAGAATCCTGATATTGTATATAACCTGGAGATCCAGTAGCAATAGTTAATGTTGGTGGAGTTGAAAGGTTTGATTCTGTAACACCAAGTAACCAATAAGATGACCCCTCAGAGAAATTACCATTTCTTAAAATTCCTGCCCAAGATCCATATGTTATTTCAGTGTTTTCATTACTATTTAGTATAATTCTAAGTGTGTAAGATTCACCAATTGACAATCCTGTTGTTTGATATATTTTTGTTAGACTAGAAGTTCCAGTAAATACTAATTTTTTTGCAAAAATACCATCATTATCCTGTAAAAGTGAAGATCCAATTTTATTACTATCCTCATCAAAATCACTATTCGATTGTTGCCAATAGTCAAGTGACCCTTCTGTTTGTGTAGATATTAATGATGATTTAAAATCACCATTAACTAGATAATTTAGATATGGATTAAAAGATGAATTAACGAACTGACCGTTCTCAAAGGCACCACCTGTCCAAACTGAGTTGTTCATTACTCCATCACCGTGTGAGAATGTTCCATCTCTCCAAAGAATATTTTTAAAATTAACAGTGTTTGGTTTAGTCTTTTTATCGACTTTTCTAATGGGTTGTTGAACTATCTTTTTATCTTTGAATAGTTTATCTACTGATTCATTTACTATACCATTATTCCATAATCCATAATAACTCTCACTAAAATTTGAAGCAAAATTTGAAACATTTGATAGTGATGTAGAACTTGTTCCAGATCCAATAAAATTACCTTTAGTGAAAATACCACCATTCCAGTATCTACCAGTGAAAATACCACCGTTAAACTCACCATTATACCATGTTGAATTAGTACCAGTATTCGAATTACCAAATTGACCATTATTGAACTTACCACCTTGCCAAGCAAATGATTGACTTGGTGAGGTTGGATATGCTGTTGTTATAATAAATGGATATCCATAATATGATATGAACTTACCGTTATTAAAAGTACCATCTCTCCAAATAGCAATATCTTGGAAAGTACCGTTATTAAATATACCAGTATTCCAATAAGAGTTAAATCTATAATTTAGCTCTTCTGTTGAGTATGATGCAGATTCAACTCTAACACCAAAAGATCCATTATTAAATACACCATTCAACCAATTAATACTAAAATATGACTCTAATTGACCTGTTGGATTTTCAGCACTGAAATTTGCGTTATTTACAATAACATCACTAAATGTTCCGGATCCAATTCTTGTATTTTTATAATCTAATCTAGTTCTACCAAAATTACCACCAGTTGCTATACCATCAAGGAATGTAGAATTATAAAACTGACCATTTTCAAATAAACCATTTTCAAAATTACTTAACTCAAATATACCATCTTCAAATATACCGTTTAACCAAGCCCATCTAGTTTTAGATTCTGATGAAGTTTTATATCTATAATATCCGTCGGTATTATCTGAAAAAACAGATGTTGTATAAACACTATTAGAGTTATTTTTATAGAAAACCCCGTTTTCAAATGTTCCATTAACCCATCTAGATTGTCTAAAAATACCGTTTTTAAATTTATTCTCAACTGTTGTGTATATATCACTTGATGTCGCACCATAAGAATATGTATAGGATTGTACGTTCCATATTGAATTTTGAATAATACCATTTTCCCAGATATCAGTTCCGGAAACCCAACTTGAATATAGTAAAAGACCATTATTGAATTTATTTCCATTATCAGCAAATAAAGCATCAGATACTAATAATCTTCTCCAATTATCATAATTTTTAGGATCTTTATCATTAACATCAAATTCAATATTATCAAAAGTACAATTTACAAAATAAGTTCTTCTAAAAATACCAGCATGTATTTTTGAATTTATAAATTTAACTGGATGTGCATATCCGTAACTTAATTCAGAATTAGTATTTTTTAATATAGGTTCTGATGAAAATGATGGAATATTGAATATACTAGATGAAGCACCATTAATAAAGTCAACTAATCTTAATGTATTAGTTGATTGATATAATTGATCAATTTTAAAAGTATCAGGTAATCTAACTAGATTAGATCCAGTTACTCCACCAGCTGTTAGTCCAATTGTATCGATTTCTAATCTATTAAAAAACACAACATCACCTTCACTCAATAGTCTTCTTCTATTACTATCACCTAAGTCTATATCTAAATATCCTGATGATGAATCTAAACTAATCGGATTATAATAAGAATTATCTATTGTCTCAAAACTATGGTCTAAATTATAATTAATATTATTACCACCCAACCAATCCGAGTTCTTAAAAATACCACTTTTGAAATCCGAATCAACTAAGTAGGCTCTATTAATATTTAATACCGAAGGATTTTGAACAGTAATCTGACTTAAATTTTGAGTAGGAGAGATTATATATGGTTTACTATCGTCTAGATCATAAGATGTAATATTACCAAAAGAGTTTGTTCCCTGTACTGTGAATTTACTTGAACTAAATGTCCAGGTACCATATGAAGTACTAACCAATCCATTATAAATATCTTGGTATGTTAATAATGAACTAAATGTGAGTGTTATAGTATCGACAGAGAATTCAATCACAGATTGACTCACACCCCACCCAGAAAGATAATTTTGAAAGCTAAATAGATTATAGGTGTAGATATCATCTCCTATGATATCTATAGTATTTGTAAAATCTTCTCCTGGGTAAATTAATAGATCAATTGACGGTAGAGCTTCCTTGGTATTAGTTATTAGACTATTTGTAAAACTAATATCACTCGGATCAATCGTTTGTGCATTCTCATCCGCTGTTGTTAATTGGACTATAACTTTTCTATCTTTTTTACCATCAATCTCATCATAGGTAGATTTATATGAATCTATACTAAACTTATCATCAAAGAAATTAAGTACTTCTAGAGTTGGTATATTTAAATCTATTCCATCAAAATAGAAATTTTGAAACTCAACAAGTCTTTCAAAATTTTTCTGACTTGTATAAAACTTATACAACTTATAATTTTTTAATTGTGATCCATCATACCATTTTATTGTTCTTTCATCATAGTTAGATAATTTAATTATCTTATCAGAAGTAAATTTAGATCTATCAAATACTGATTTTTCAAATTCGGAATTAATAGATCTACTAGAGTAGATATAAGAATTTATTACCTGAGAACTAAATAGGTTAGAATTTTGTATATTTGAAAAATATAGTTTAGAGTTGATGAAATCACCTTTTATTATATTTACATCATAATTTGATTGAGTTGATAATAAATTATCTTGTACTACTGACGTAGTAGATGGTGATCCAAATATACAATCATAATATGTTCCATTTGAAATATTTGATTTATAGATAGTTGAATTGTATGCGAAATTATATCCTAAATTATTATTATTAAGGCCATTAAATTTAATAGATGGTAATCCATATTCATCAAATTGTGTAATATATGATGTTCCCTTATTAGCAAACTTTGCCACTGTCGAAGTAGGAATATCCATTTCAGTTTTAGTTCCACTTAAAATATCACCAGTGTTCCAAGTCACATTTAATATAGTTCCTAGATTGAATTCTACTTCAGCACCATTATAATCAAAAACTTGTTGATAATTACCCAAAAGGCCTTGATTATGTTTTCCTTTTTTAAAAATACCATTTCTAAAATTCTGCTCTGTTATAAATCCGGGTAAATACTTTTTATCAACTCTCCAATCTTGACATATTTTACACCATTTATAAGGATATCCCTTTTTGAAATCAAGTCCAGTAGTTGTTGTAAAACTCTCATTCATAATCTTTAAATCACGATTAGAATATTGTTCGGATGATAAAAATTTTGAATATACTCCTGTTAAAATATTATTTGTAATATCTTGAAGATATCCAGATGTAGTTCCTGATAGAATTAAAAATGAATTAGAGTAGGTAAGATATTCGGAACCTGAGTTAGTGAATCCTAAAATGCCCCAATACCCACTTTCGACCGAGAAGGTACCATTTATATAAAGTATATTATTATTTGAATAAGGGCCATAACTAGCAAATCTATTAGTAACATACGGCCAATCTCTATTTGAGTGTGTTTGTAGGAAATAATTAAAATCTTCTTGACTAGATGCAACATAGACTTTAATAAAATTATCAACTGGTTCTTCAATATATGGTAATGTGCCATCAAATGGTATATCTAATACTATTTTTGTTTTATCTAAAAATAAAACAGTATATCCATCACTACTTTTATTAAATTTATCCTTTTGAAAAAGTGTATCAGAATCATAATTTCCACCTATAATAAAAACACGATCTCCTACTTCTAAATTAGCATCTACCTCTGAATAGAAAAGAGTATATCTTTCTCCCTTAATAGTATAAGGTTCAACATAGTTGATAAACTTCACAGAGTGTGTTCTTCTAACTTTATTTGATAGAACACCTTGCACATCAACTGACACTACACTTGAATTTTGACTAGCTAATAAGGAAATCTCACTGAGTTGATTTGAAGCCATCGCAGGCAAATTTTGCAGTTGAGAATTAATAGAAGATTTACCAGGAATTTTCATTAAACATATCTAGTTTTTTTATATATTTGTATTTGAACAATTTCTATTAAATTTATTTATGAATATTGAACTTATGGCTATAAACGCCCTTGATTTTATCAAAAAAAACAACCTAGATTTTCCAAAAAAAGGAATAATTGCAGGAGGAGCACTCGCAAATATAGTATGGGAACAGGTTTCCGGGAATGTAGCTAAAATTAATGATATAGATGTATTTATTTTTAAAAATAAATTAGAAATGAGTGACATATCTTATAATAGCACCATTACAAATGATGGTAGGAAGCTTTTCTACCAAAATCAAGAAAAATACTTCTATGAGGATTATAATGGATTTTGTCAAGGAACCAGGAGTAAAGATTTTTATTTGATTGAGAATACAGAAAATAAAGGAATTTATAACTACATAAATTATTCATCAACATCTGATAGTCTTGAACTTGTTATTAACTCATTTGATATTAATTGTACTCAGATCGGATACGATATTGAGTCTAATAAATTCTATTGGACTAGCGAATTTGAAGAGTTTCTAAAAACAGGAAAATTAAAATTTACAAATCTTGGAAGCCCACAACATTCATCTATTAGAATTTTCAAAAAAAGAGATGAACTTAACGCAATATTGGATCCAGATGAAATAAAAATGACATCTTATGTTATATCTAGAGGTTTAGCTGGAGTGACTAGAAGATATTTCTCAAGTAAATATTTTGAAACATTTAAAAAGTATCATAAAGAACTAAGTAAATATTTTAATATTAAAAATGATACAGATATATCTAATCTAATAAGTACTAAAAAAGGAATACACATAGACATCTACACACTAGAAAGTGTTATTAAAACAGGAGATTTATATGATAAAGATCCATTCTTATCCATAATATGGAATATTAATGATTTTCTTTTCTATAAACGAAATATAGAAAAAAATGACTCTTTAAAAAAAATATGGACCAAAATATCATATCTTTTTAGCGAAAAACGATATCTGGATACTAACCCAAGTGAAGAGGATATTGATTTTCTATATAGAGTCACATATAATGCACCAAATATTATAAAGAATATTAAGGGATTAACTATATCTGAACAACTTAAATTAATAAAAAGGCTATTTGATAAATTTAAAAATGATCTATCAATACCAATAGCCCTTCTTGAGAAAAGCCCTTTAAGTCCAGATATGGATTTAGATGATGATACATGTCTTCTTTTGGAATTATCTGTTCGTGTTGATATTTTAAATAATAGTTATAAAATAGATAAAATACTTGGAAATGATAAAACTACAAGTGATAATATTATCGATATGGATTTAGAATTTTAATATATAAACAAAACTCATAATTTTTATGCAAGAATTACTAGACAAATGGAATATTAAGCTTAACTATAACATTCTTCTTTCAATGTGGAATGAATCACATAGAGCTTATCATAATCAAAATCACTTACTCGATCTAATCAATCAAATCAACGAGAATAAATCTAAATTTGAGTCTCATAAAGATTATGAGAAAATGGTACTTTGTGCACTTTTTCACGATTGTGTTTATGATCCAATGCGTAATGACAACGAAGAAAAGAGTGCTGAGTTTTTTATAAATTGTTGTCAAGAAAAAAATCAAGATGTTTTAGATATCAAACAAATGATTCTCGACACAAAAACACATGAATCAAGCACACGACTTTCAGAAGAATTCAATCAATTAGATATGAATATTGTTGAAAGAGATTTTGACGAATTACTTGAATGGGAAAACGGAATAGAATTCGAATATAAAGCATATGGTGAAATGTATAAAATGGGTAGACTTCAATTCCTAGAAAGTCTTTTGGATAAATATCCACATAACACAGAGAACTTATTGAAACTAATAAGTGTAGTTAAAAATAAATAATAATATGGAAAGATTGGATATAAAAGAATTAATCGAAGATTTAATGCAAGATGATGGATTCAAAGAAAATTGTGAGGAGGAAAGTGTTAAATATGCTTTATCATGTATGATAAGAGATTCGAAATATGGTTCTGATTTTCCTGAAGGTGAGAAGTATAAATTTGAATATGTTGATTCTTATACCGAAAAAGGTGATGGTAAAGATGAAGAAACGAATTATGCTATTATCAAAAGAAAGTCTGATGGTAAGTTTTTCAGAGTTTATGTACATGATGGTGGATTTATAGGACCAAGTACACTTACTATGTGTACTCATATGGAAGAAGTAAAACCTAAAGAAAAAAGAATAAAAACTTGGGATAATTTTTAATTTACTAAATTAGATACAAATTCCTCAAACTTATAGTTAGAAAAATCATCAACATATTTGATAATTACATTGATAGAGAATCCTATCTTTTTTCTAATAACTTCAATTAATTCAGTCTCTCTTTCATATAAAGGATCACAAATTATACTTAATTCTAATTCATCAATTTTAGTTTGAATCATTTTAAACCTTTTAATTCCAAAAGACTCATATTCCAAAGATCCAATTAAAGGCCATTTTTTATCACCATTAGGTAATATAATCATATTTCTCACACGACCGTGTATTTTCTTTATAGTCTGTAACTTACGACCACAATGACACTCTCCTAATTCAATATGGTCTCCGTGTTTATATCTTCTTATATACTTATTACTTTTTGTTGTTATAATTAAAGCTCCATCAGAATCTACTTCAACTATTTGATTTTCCATAACGTGATAAACATCTGGATTATCAGGACATACAAGAGCAATTATACCACACTCTTCAGAAGAATAAGCTTTTCCTCCAACTTCACCAGTTCCTTTCCAGTCTATAAAGTTTGAAATTTTAGTCACATCTATTTGTTTAAAAACTGATGGAAAACAGTGTATATAATGAGGATTTTTCTCTTCTAACCACTTTTGTAATTCTGATATCGGTAATAAGTCATTTCTATATGACAGACCCTGATTAGGCTCTATTGAATAAGGTATTCCCCATCCACTTATATCATCAATTTTATTACCTGCTCTGATTATCGCTATGTTTTTTGTAACATCCCATTTTAACCATCTAAACTCTCTTATAGAACAAGCAATATACCAAATATAATCTATATAAGATTTACCAACTGTTACTGGTTCACCGGTAGATCCAGAGGTTTTAGATATTCCAATATTATCCTTTATTTCACATTTTCTTAAATCATCTCTGGTCATTATATTTAAACCATCAATAAGCTCAAAATCTATCTCATGATTCCACTGAGCATTTTCTATAAAGTCTAATAAATACTTAACATCTCTGTTAATTCTTTCTAGTGTTAGAACTGCCATACTTTGAACTGGTTGTATTTTTTTATTTTTTAAATTCAAATTGAATCAAGCCCCAATCTACTTCAATACCATTTTCAGTAGATTTCATTCCTAATATGTCACGAATTCCATCATA